>JAVTVY010000878.1:0-36556 GCA_036873755.1 Hanleya hanleyi
AACTGGACTATAATTCTACCTGAAGTTGCCAAAATTATCATAAAAATGTACGCTTATTGGTCCTTTCTTGGAATAAATTTCATACCTATCACATTTACATCACTTATCAATAGGTAAAAAAAACTGTCCCAGTTTCAAGAGATATATGGCAAGCCATTTTGGCATTTATTCAGTTATTTTTTATATAAAAAATTAACATTTATTTTTGATATAAAAAATAAACCTTTATTTTTTATATGATTTTTTTTTTTTTTGGTAGCATTTTGAAAAGAATTGTAATTATTCGAAATAGTACTTTTCATAATTAATAATTATGCGATTAAGGTGGCTCCCTGGTTACAAGAACGACTGTTCTGCGCAGCTTTTTGCACATAGCAATTACCTCCCTTGTAATCGTACACTTGTGAGCGAATGGATAGAATGAGATACATTGACATGCAGCATTTATGTTTCAGCGGCTCGTTTTGTAAGCAACTGATAAATTATTCCTTGTGACGTTATGACGCCGAATGGCAAACTCTTTGTTGGCATAGCATTTGTCGACATCATGACGTTGCGTTGTTGAGACTTCATGCAAAATGGCGGGAAAAAGTGTGGAAGTAGGTACATTCAGAGCCCCATTCACGCCCTCTTTTGGATGGCGACCTACCTTAAATATGAGTTATTCAAAAACTACATGTTTCAAGGAATACATATTTAAACAATGAGAAAACTGACATGACTTTTTCTGAAAACAATTATGTCTCAAGTGGGTGCTTTACATAGTATTCACATTGAACCAATTTGCCACAGGTACACATAATACAAGCTGAAAATTAGAAAAAAAAAGTAAAGCGCTATGCCCCAATTTTTATATCCTTTTCTGATATAGGATGATCTTCCTGAGCTTTACAAAAAATATGAGAAAAATGACATGACTTTGCACCGAAACCAGGGAGCCACCTTAAATACCAAAACGGCATACATTTATTTCTGATATCTAAAAAAGAATTTTTGATGTCAAAAATAAATACCAGAATGGCTTGCCATAGCGATAGGCCGGGGAGAGGCCAGGAGAATTAACCAGAGCTCGCAGACGCACTGTGGCCCACATGTCAACGAATCTGATGCTGCTACTGGGGCAGGATAGTATTGTCTAGCGATCAGCTTGGATTATAGTGCAAACCAATCATTTCAACCTAGTTGTAGAGCAAAATTTTTTTTTCTGCAGTGAACATATGAGAGTCCAAAACTTTTACGTTGACCTTAACCCGTCCTAAAACTGGGACGTACAGACAGATACACGTAGATGGATGTCATTGTGATTGATATGCCGAGCTTTTGCACCTATGCTACAAGCTCGATAAAAATGTAGACTGAATGATTTGCAAGTATCCAGGGTGTAAGACTGTCCTTTCAGATAATATTGCCCATTATAATATTTACCATACCTTGTCTTTGCTTCCAGATAAGCAGATGCCAGGACGTACTGGGAACACAGTCGTCACAGCGTCATCATGTATTGGGTTACGGTAATCAGTAACCATGCTGTCATGATGATGAGAATCAACAGTACCCATATCACCACCCGCAGATTTCTCTCCACTGCTGAAATGATAATATGAGGAATGTTCTTAGACTATTATTTCAGTTGTCTCCCTTGGGCAGACTGCATATATACCGATAAGTTAAGTCTGCTAATGGGTGGTCTAACATGTCTAACAGGAGCACTGTTTGGCTAAGTTCAAAACATATCTTGCCTCCATTAGAAGTGGTCTCAATGGCTACTATATTCTTAGAGCAAAAATAGTCCCGGAATATCATGTTGTACATATTGGGAGTGAGTGAGTGAGTAGGATTTAACGTCGCTTTCAACATTGTTTCAGTCATATCACGACGGTGCCTACATGTGCCAGAACACGAGAGTGTCCACAGTTCCTATTATTCTGGACACTGATCAGCCCAGTCAGTACAGCACCCGGTCACCCATCCAAGTATTGACCGAGCTCAACGCTGCTTAACTTCGGTGATCTGACGAGAACGGGTGTGTCCAACGTGATGCGCCGTACCTTGTACATATTGGGAATCAGGCTAGATCATCCACAATGATATTTGTGTTTCCATTAACCAACTTTAGAAAAATTGGGCAAGGGTTTTATTCTTTTTCTTTTCTTTTCTTTGTTTTTTGTCAGTTTTTGACCTCCATGTACAGGATTTCACGGAGTACTACTGAATTACATAGAAATAACAGAAAAAACAAAACTTCTACCCAAACTTTTTTTTAACTGCAAAATATATGCTATGGGTAAGTAGGATTACGGGAAACAAAGGTATTATTGTGGATGGTCCTAGTGTGAATCATGCGCAACTCAGGTTGAAAAGCTAAACACTCAGTGAAGCATCCATTCAAAGATCCAGTAAGGGACAGAGGAAGAGGCTATTAATTCAACCTCTCCAAACATTCTATCATCTTGAATTCTGATCATCATATGAATTTGTCACCCCTTGAAATTTAGGAGAAATTACATGCATACGGTATAGTATATCAGGAATTTTAAGACCACTTTTGAGACAATCCATGAATGGCTGGATTTTCTTTCAGGTTTTTCAATCATGTCAACAAACCAATGAAAATACTGGATTTCTTTTTGAAAATTGGAGTTGACCAATCAAATGTCTTAAAACTGGAATATATCCCTTGATGCACTAGTGTTTATAAATACAAAAATCCAATGCATTTCCTATTAACAGAATACTGTAGTGTAGGTTTGAGCAATGGTAGTGTCACATGTTCTTTGCATCAACGCGAGCACAACTTGGCTTTCCCCTGCCTATACTCTCTGGGTCTAGCCATTGCATATAATGAAGCTTGTGTCTCTAGGTCCCATTTATATCGTGGTGACCAATCACTATTTTCCATTTGCTGTCTGTCGCACGCGACTAAAATTTAAATTCTTTATTTGGCAAGAACATGCAAGCACTCTGTGCACCTGCATGTTATCCATAATTGCATCGTAGCGAACATAGTGGCAGGAGGAGGGGTGGTGGAATCTACTTCGTACTTGTAACAGAGCAGATCTAATGCTGCCATTTTATAGTGCTGTCCCACCGAAATATCATGCCATAGGCAGACATGACACTCCACTCATTCACATTATACTGACACCGAGCGAACCAGTCCTTGTTCTATCCACTTAATGCTGAGCATAAGTGAGGAAGCAACAAGTTCCATTTTTCAAGTCTTTGGTACACATGTATGACCCGGCCTGGGATCGAACCGAGTACCTACCGCTTATGAGGCTGACACTCTAACATGCATTAGGCCACCATAGTGCAGTCAGAGGCACAGTGGATGCATGCCTCTGGACATATGCTGGACGAGTGAGGATGGTTCTTTGCAACGCAATGCTAATGCTTTCTCGAATCTTCATGTAATTTTACAACTGTGATGAATCTAATGAGGGCATCCTACATTGTACAGTTGGTTAGCTGGACATAAAAATGCTCATCTCCGACATGAAAAGGATTATTGCCATAAAATATGTCAATTCACAAAGAAATTATCTAGGAGGAGATATAGAGTGAAAAACGTGTTCATGCGAGTCCCAGGTAATTATGAATTTATCTGTACTGCCTATCCTTGATTAACAGGAAAGAAAAAATACAAGCTTTTTTCATTGATTTTAGACAAATTAAATAAAGGTTTTATGACAAGCAGACAATCCTTTCACAACTGATTCCAATCACAGACTCAATATATAAACATTTGTGTGGAACATGTGCACATTATAGCATGCATGCTAACATGGCTAAAGAGGTCTAGTAGTATTCCAATAACTTGTTATAAGAGACAAGACAGTGGTAAGCTTATAAATATATTTGATTCTGTGCAGAACAGGACTGCACAATATATTACAAATTTTATTCAATGCTCTCCTATGCTAGACTTTTCTCAGGTCAGGCCAAATTTGTCACTTGATTGATTGTTTAGCATATCCTCGATTTCTTAAATACACATGCTAGATGCTATAATTATTTATTATTAATTACTAAATTTCAAACCAATTATACATGTATGAATATGAAGGAAACGATTAAGTTTTACTCATAAAACTGTAAATCCCTCATCTACTTTAATTATTTGCCCTCAAAATATGGATGTGGGCTGGTTATGCTAAAAAATCAAGTGACAATGACCTCACTCATGAACAAGTAATACTTATTTCATCAATCCTTGGTTCAGAAGCCAGTGTGGGGCTTCCCTTATCAATGATGAAGGAAGTATTGTTACTATCATGCTTATGGTCGTAAAGATTACTATATGGCTCACCATCATAGGGCTTTTAACCAGGGTGATGTACTTACCAATATTTGCTTCTCTTGGACTTGCTGAGCAACTTTCCCATATCAAACAGTACAAGTAGGAGACGTAAGCTTACATCCGACTCAGCTTGCCATCTGCAATTTCAGCTTCAGCTCAGTTCCATTCTTTACATCCTGGAAATATTGACAGTATATTGTTCAAAAACATCTGAAGAAATATACAGTAATGTAAAGCCTGATGAATACAACATAGCTCATGATTCTATTTTCTGTTTCACAAGCAAATTTTTTTTTTTTTCAAGGTTGAAAAAAAGCCTCAAGTTGGCTAACATTTGAAGTTCGCCCAGGGTTTTCTTTCCGCAGGAAGATGAGTAAATTCAGTCACAGATCTAGCTCTGTCCACAATGTCAAAATAGTATTGCCTCCAATCTTGAAAAAAAAAAAAAAAAATCCGCCCATGAAACAAAAAATTAAATTGATGTGGTCTTACATGTACACCAATGGTTATCAAAATCACAAGATCAACATGATTATCCAGAATATTTTGAACATGATGTGTATCTGAAAACACAGACCGTGGAAGCTAAGCATCTCTCAGCAATAATGAATCTTTATACAAACTTTATTATTGGCTCGATTTTCTTTAAATTTTCTTCACAGGCCAATGAAAATCCTAGATTTTAGTTTGAAAATTTGAATTGACCAATCAAATGGTTTAAAAGATAGCCCATGATGCATTGTTCTTTCTATAAAAATCAATTAGCCAAAATCCTTGTTGGTGAAATCATTTGCTCTTTCATAGCAACATGTACACTGTCCGTCTATTCTAGCAAGTCTAGTTTTTACCCCTTGACCAAGTTTGGCCTAGTGGTATTGTCGTCATGAAGTATGTCCATTCGTCTGTCCATTCATATGTACGATGAATTTCAAATTTGTTATACTTACCTAGTCAAGAGCCAGAAGCCTATCAGAAATGAACTTGTTCAGATAATTTGTATGGTTGCTGTGGCAACATAATAATTTTTTTGAATAATAAATTTTTTTTAAATTTTTTTCAGTCCACTTATATTAGTTTACAGCTGTCACATGCAGGCCCGGCGTAAGCAATTGGTGATTGGAGGGGCCACTATCACAGCACAAATAGGTGAGGGTCCAGGGGTCGCCCTGGCTCCGGAAGCTCCAGGGGTCTTAGATGGCTGGAGATGCGATCTAGCGTATTTCTGAGTAATAAAACAAGAAATCTTCGCATGTGTAAACTCTATTTGTTGTGCCTGTTTTGTTGTTTCTCACAACATTTTTTTAAAAATATTCCCCGTCAAGAAAATGAGGCTGTTCGGAAGTAGAAATAATTTAAACATTAAATACATAGCAGTGTGACTAACGTCACAGGACCTACGAAGTAGCGTTTGATATGGTTTTGAGGTTTATAGGTCACCTAAGTACGTCAGCTTACAACTTCCTGGTAACAGTCCCCTAATGCACGTTCAGGCCAAAAATCAAGGCGCTAATGTCATCGGCTCTCCTTACTTTGCCGGAGAATGGACTGACTGACTCACTCACTCACTGACTACCAGACAATTTGCAAATGAGAGCCTACTTCGTAGGAATATATCATTTCAATCGAAAAGTTCATTAAGCCTCGATCATGTCATCACCAACACAGAAGTTTTCTACTTGCTGGGAGGCCGAACACAGGTCAGCTTATGAGTGTGAATGAGTCATCCTCCATAATGCAGTTCTATATACTCACATCTCCGTACCAGGTTCTGTAGGCAGATTAGGGCTGTACGATTTATTACTGGACCTGTCCATTTAAAATATTAACTAATTAACGGATGTTGTTTTGGGGCAATACGTTACCTTTATGTGATCTCGGTATAATTAGATGAAGGCCCAGTTTATGTGGAGAAGAAACTGAAGGACAAACTCTTTGAAGTCCCAGAGATAATAACAATTTTTAACATGAGGGCGTATCTCAAATAAAAAAAAAGTAGCCTATAAACATCTTACTTCAAAGCAACCAGATGGAGACATTGCCTGGTGCTTAATTCATCCAAATAAGGGCATGTTCGGAAAGGTCATAAGCTTACGAATATTTCTGATTGAAGTGGCTGATATTTGTTGCGGTGTACAAGGCTGAAGCTATCCATCAGAATCATGGTTCAGGTTTGATAGATGAACAAGGACTTAATTGGGATGATGGAATGAGCATGGATGCCCCTCATGCTTATTGGAAAGTAAAATCTGCATTCAATAAGCCACACTGTAATCCCAGAAGTACTGCATGTTAATGCATATTCATGCCAGGCACAAGACTGAAGGGCAGGTTCTCACACGTTTTTTTTTTTCACGAGAGCCATGCAGCAACACCGCCATCTTCAAGTTGGGCCGCTTACTTGCGCCATAATGCTCAAGTTATTCTAACAACCTTATTTGTGCGAATTTCTTGAACTGTTCAACAGGCGCTCAGACAAATATCTTGTGCCCTCCAGTCTCGTGCCTGGCATGAACATGCGGTAACATGTGGTAACATGCGGTAACATGTGGTAGGCCTACTCCTGGATTACGATGTGGCTTATACAGATAGGCCTATGCTATAGGTTTTTCGCTTTACTCTTTTTTTTTTCATGTCTCTCTTCTTTTTTTTGTCATATTTTTTTGCTTTTTTTATTTTGCTGAAAATATTGGCAATGGCCATCCCAAGTTCCGTAGTTCTGACATGGGTCGAATTCACTTTCTCCAGTGGCAGTGTGCATGGGTCAGGTCAGGGTCAAGCACTAACTGGGATAGGATATCCCAACTTGGATAGGCTAACCCATTTGGTTACAATGGAATATCCCAATTGGGATACGTTCACAATTTTTAGCAATTTGTCGGCCCACTCTCCAACTACGCATCATGGTGAACACACGTGTAAGATGTGCAATGTTTCGACTACTGACTGACCGTTAGAATTTCCACTAATTTTACGCCTACGTTTGCGGGGAAGTCTGTAAAGATGACCCCCCTACCCTCATGTATTTTATAACACGTGAATATATTAACAATTATAGGGTCTTACCTCCCAATTTTCACACATTTGTTAGGAAACAGCATGGGCCTTCCTTCTTGGCCGCCATCGCATTTCCGGAGGCTACAGCAGCTCCCTCTCACGGCGTTATCTTCATCCGATGATTCCCCACACTGCTCACCTAACCATCATGCTCATTCCCCGCCCCATCAGCAATAGCAGGCTGGAAATGAGAACTAGGTCTCTGCCTCACTGTCCGAAGATTCATCTGTATCCATTGGGGCAACTGAAGAATGATTCCAATGATACAGAACGTCAACAGAAATCATGCATAGTTCCTAATTTCCCTAATAATTATTAGGAAATGTTTAATGTACGTTTGTGACGAAATACATCTGTTCATTCCCACTCCTGTATTCCAACTTAACATTAAACTAATAAACATCTACTCATATATTCATTGGTTTTTCATTTACTTATTACACGTATTTATCTGGGTTTTTTGGGTTGTCAGTTATTACAATAGATAGTGAACCATTAAAGGACAGTAATTCTTTTGAATGGCCATTTCGGCCAATTACCAATTAGTAGATAAAAAAAAAAAAATTCTGCAACAGTGGAGCCGTATAATTTTTTGGGCCTGCCTGCATAACCTCTTATATAAATGTGTCACATGATAATGCTAAGGATAAAGCTTATTTATTCATCGATGGCCGGCAGTTATTCTATACCTACAGACCAAATTTAACGTGGTGTGTCAACATATTTGAAGTTTGTTATTTTTTTATCTATAGACCTAAGATGCCACCCAAACGCAATAAGTGTAGTTGCAAAAACCATGAGGTATTTTGCAAAGACCAAATTCCAGGAAGTGTCACTTGTATTTCATCGCGGTGTAACCCTGTTAGCAGTATAGAGGCTTTAAAAGAACGAGGGTACCTAACCACCAGCAGTAAATATATATGTAGCATTTGCGCAAACTATTCTACGGAGAACTTTGTGGGACCTTCACTGCCAAAGAGAACAAAATTAGACATATCTGAAATTGTGGATGCGATCGACAATGGGAATGTGAAGGATGAAGACCTAATCAGGCTTTCTTGCAGTATTGGCAAATCCATCAGCTACAATATTCTTTGTGATGCCGAGAGCATCACTGGCGAATACAAAGCCACCAGTTATTTTGAGGATTGGGACCTCAGCAAATGGTTAACTGCCCGCAACCAGTGCCTCCTGGCCTTCCTCAAGTCTGCTTGCCAACTGGGTGATGAGATATCTACGAAAAAGTTACTTTCTTTGTGTCGTGCCATTGAGCAGGTATACTTTTTAAGGCATGGCAATTTAGTAGCGCCGTTATCTTTTAGTTTGAGTATAGTATCACAATTTCTGTCCGGGTGCAAGGCCGTGGCGAACTTACAGGCAGGTTCCAGTCCTTGCGGTAGTTACAGTACAGTGAAGGAATGGATTAAGTCTCAAGCTGTGGACCCTATCAAGTGTCCAAAGGCAGGAAATGTTATAACATTTTTTGATAACAATCAGGTAATCGGGAGAACGTGGAGAGTTGTGCTAAGCTGTAAAACTAAAAGCAGTGTCATCACAACAGTGATGCATGTCATCCCCCATGATGAACCCACCATCCAGATGCAGCCGACACTATCGCCATGGTGTTGGCTGCGCTTCCCCGGTCCATCACTGTTAGCCAAATTAAAACGGTTAGATGATGATGCGCAGTGCCTGCTCCAAATTCAACGAGAAGCCTTCATCAACACCAGAATAAGAAAGATCTGTGCGGAACAAATCAAACGTGGGGACGGAGAGTACTCGGACGATGTCGACGTCCAAGATAGCAAGGGAAATCTTTCCCGTAATAAATCATTCAAACAAAAGACAGATCCCTACAATGTGTGTCAATCCGGTCACCCAGAAAAGGTACCCCTCGTACAAATGGGAGAACCTGTAATGGTTAACCCTTGCTCATTCAAGTCCGTGAGTAAGGTTTTAGACAGTATTTCTAAAGCATGTGGTGTCGGGACTGACAGACAGTGGACGGTAGTGGGCTGTGATGGTGCCCCCTACTTATTGGGTAAGTGTAACTTAATATAGTACATTGAACTGATAATAGTCAAACCCATTTGGTGCAAACTTGCAAAGGTCTGATTCCTGTGTCTGATGTCTCAATTGCTGTTTGAGACTGTTTGGAATTAATAGAACGGTTTGCAGGCATATGGATAGATAGGTATTATGAATCCGATAATTCTAACAGCAATCATGAAATATGTACGCCGAGAGAGGTCTGCTTATTCAGGCCATCCCCATGTCATACTTAAACGCAGAAAAGAACACATTTCTATGTATGGTGTAATCTCCAAAGTGGCATCAAACTTAAGTCAGATTTGACTTCCATTATACAGCTATTATTAATAGAGAATATTATCCAAATAGCATATCATGCCAAGATAAACTTTCAAGGTACAGGCTTTCAATTCCAGTTAAGTACATTGGATCACATTAGCACACCCTGCATACCAAACGGCTGCTCCAACTTCCGCCGGAGGGTGAAGTTTCGCCGGTGGGAAATTACAAATTTGAGAAGATAAGTAAGTTCAGAAAATTAAATGAGAAAATGTTCTCAACGAGACGTGTTAGCAATTCGTGTGAAATTTTCAACACGTCCTTGTATTATTTTTTAATTACAATTAATTTTATCTGACATTAAGACCTATATTGCAACATAAGTGATTAGGTGTTTGAAAAATCGTCTATTTGTGTATCATCCGCCAAATAAGTTATAGATATATGAAGACTAGTTCCTTAACAGCAGGCTGATAGCTTGTAGTTTCAAATAGTTCAATCTACTTCGGTTAATGTTAGTTTTTCCAGCTCATGCATGTTCCTATATGCTACAAATACCGCCGGAGAATCTCACTCCGCCGTATGTTGTATCAGCACTTCCACACAGGTCATATTCATGCGTCTTAAAAGCATCGAAATTCTTCCTTTTCACATATAAATATAATCTTGCCATCAAAAGGCAACCTCGTTTTACATAACGATCATAGGTATACTCTCGATTAATTAGATAAAAGGCATATTTGATGTATTTTTTCTAAGAAAGGTTTCTATATTCGGCTTCTAATGGATGTAGTTGTCTATTTAGAATTATCCCGTTCTCAAAAGCACGTTAGCTAGTTAAATAAACGTACCATATAACGACTGAGATAATGTGATATTGCTGAAAGGATATGGTTCTGACATATCAACGTCAAAATCACAAGTTCTCCTATCATTTTTCACGCCCTTTCCTCCGGCCGAAGTTCACCCTCCGGCGGAAGTTGGAGCAGCCGTTTGGTATGCAGGGTGTGATTACATGCTCATCAATATGTCTTTTCCCTTCAGTGAATTCCCAATATATATATTTTTTTTTCAAGCGTCAAAACTCCAAGAGCGCCTGTTCGTGTGCCCCGAGTGTAGTGACGAAATCAGTGGAGTTGACAATTTCGTCAAGCATTGTGCAGGGAAACACCATGACAATATAATAGATTTGGAGGCCAGTAGGAAGTATGGAAACCTGCTATTGTTACCCGGTCCTGGCCATGTTGAAATACATATGGTTAAGGCCATTTTCAAATTATGTTGGGACGTTTTCCTGTCCGAAATAGCCAACCTGTTGGGATTCTCATCTTCAAAAGCACAAGCATACTGCCGTGGTGCCAGTAGTCATCACAAATCATGGCAGATACTCATGATTGCACTGTATGGTTCAGCAGATGAGCTTCTGTTGCCGTACTGCAGGTATGCTCTTGCGATTGGTCAGAATCCATGTGCTGGGGGATATTCGCAATGGTTTGCAACCGTCCGTGATCCAAATTACATATGGATGCACCACGTTGTTTTCCAATTTATGTTGTCAGCATTCCTATACAGATGTGGAATTCGACGCAACAATGCGTCACTCCATCTGTCAAGCAGGTTAGTCTTCGCTCCCCTACATTATGGCTTGAATAAAGTATTCTACCAACAACTCGAGTTCAGAGACACCAGTATGAGATGCCAGTGGCCGGACGAAGTCAGAAATTTCGTCAATGCCCATGAAAGTGTTTCGTCTTCTGGGAATCCGAGTAAGGGGGAAGGAGGGGATTTTGTTTTGGAGAACTTCAACAGGAGAACCAAGATGTGCATCCCACGAGGGGTTCCCTGTGAAACAGATTGGCTTCGAAGTTGTCGAAATGTGGAGTATCTGACAAAGGTGATTATGTAAAGAGTGTTGCACTCCCCTGTCATGTGTGAGGAAAGAAATAACTCTTAAGACATAATATAACTTCCCTTATATGTGTTGTAATTATTATTTACTGACAAATTATGCATTGTCAAACAGTACAAATTTAAGTTCCATAAATTAACATTTCGGTCTTTTGCTCTTGTGTGTTGGACAGAAATATCTCATGAAGTCTGGAATGTCCTTGTGAGAGGGTACAGACCATCCCAAGCACCACGCATGTACCCAATATGCACACCCCGTTGCAGAGCATCCGACCCACAGGCCCATCTCCTCATCTTCCTCATCGCTGGCATGGCAGATCTTGCACTCATCCTCGGAGGCAGATGGGAGAGGGTTTGTATGTCGATTGTCCTGCGACTGGGAAGTGCATATCACAGCTGGTGAGTCATCTGGGATAGTCTGTACACCCCGAGTGTGCCGCTCTGGAACTGCGGGGGGCGCGGGTGGCAAGGCTGGAAGGCCACCATTGGCAGCATGCTGTATTTCTACTCCATTTGTCATGATATGCATCTGTGGAAATTGAAGATATATTTTAGTGTCATTATTAAGAGTTAAAAATATAACTATCAGTATTACGAGCAGTATGAAGACGGCGCTTTTCCAAATAGAATGATACTTCTGGCAATGGCGTTACGTCACGATTACAACACATATAAGGGAAGTCACATCCGACTTCTGACTTCAGGTTTAGTTACGTCCACGTGAAAGGTCACGTGCAGGTAAAAGGTCACTTGCGCTAACGTGACGGCCCAGCAAGAGTTAACTATCTCTAAAAAAGACTGTACGCTTCAATCATTCCAGTGTTAAAAATAATGGGCAACCCACGCATGGGCATGACCAGAAGCTGGCAAAGCACTATTGCTTGAGAGTTGTAGAGAAAACGATCTTTTCTATCACGCTATCGAAATGAGACATGGATAACAGTCATTCTTATGGCAAGCCGTTTTGGTATTTAATCATTTATTATTGATATCAAAAATACTCTTTTTGCTATAAAAATTTTTTGTTTTGATATCAAAAATTCTTTTTTTGATATCAAAAATAAAAGTATATTTTTCGTATCAAAAATACTTTTTTCATATAGAAAAAAGAATTTTAGATAAAAAAATAAAGGAATAAATACCAAAACGGCTTGCCATACATTCTCTACATGAGCGTACAACTAAGGAAACAGGAATGCATCAACGCAAGTGCCTTGAGCACTGTTATATTTCATTATTCACTTACATCTTTTTTATTTTCTCCAAGTACTGCTCCCCAATGCTCTTTTGCACCACTTTCGGTCTCGACCGAAACAAAAACTTTTGTACCAGTCGTGCGCACCAATTCCGCCCCCTGGTAAGATTGAAATCAACATGCGCAATATCAAAGTATCGGTTTTACAATATATATTCAGATCCGTATTAATCTCGAAGGAGAAAAGAAGAAAGCGGCACCAGTGACCGTGACAGAGGAGTCTCTCATTCCAGAAATTTTGGCGTGGCGCAGGAAACTACGCTCCAAAAAGTATCTATGCCCCAAGAATACTATCACAGAACACATATCTGTATCTGGAAAGATATTGGATGAGGGATTGGTATCATTTAGAGAGAAATGTTTGACCAATCAGCTCAATTATAGGTACTATTTCTTCTGCATATCAATATGCCATATATTATCAGTTGGAGTTCGGGAGTATTTTGTCGTCAGCCTAGCCTTGCTTTAACGTACTATATGCTACCTCGCTTATATATACCAACAACGTATATATAGCGGCAGGAAGTTTTATCCATAATAATTCTTTTCCTTTGGGTAGCTATGTCTCCAGCTTTCTCTGTGTCTCTCCATCTTTATCTATTCAAATATATATCTATCTATTTTGATAAGTTAATAGCGTCTGCAATATCGTCTACTTTCAACAACACGCCAATACTGTTCCTTCATCAATGCCTGTCTCCCCTTATCATTATTAGGAAAGTGGCAGTTGGTGACCAAAAAACATTATCTATTGTCCCAGTGTTCATCCTGCCCAGCGAAAGAGAGAAATATGAAGCCCTATCTAGTAGAACCATTGCGGAGCTCACTGAACTAGTTCAGGAACTCCTACCACAACTGTCAGAGGAGCAGGAGGAAATCTTCAAAAAGGAAGTTAAAGGGAAAACCAAGCCTCTTTATGTTTCCTTCGTAGAGAAATTACAAGGTCTTGTGGATGAGATTGCTGGTAAGCTACAGAAGTTCATTATACGTAAATGGAACTCTTACAACTTTGATATATCAAAAGACTGTCTACATATAGTTTTGGCAATAGACATAAACAGGGTTCTCATTTGAATATATTCCAGGTTACCTTCAGGAAAAAGGTCCTCTTTCTCTTTGAAAGGGACGCAATCCTACTTCTTGTGTTGCTGATGTACGCAAGTCCCCTCTTGCCAGTGTGGTGGCTCCGATATTTCGGTTTTTCCCCTTTCACGTGGCCGCCAGGATTGGTGTGTCTCTGCCTTCCACAGAATAGACGACTACCGTCTAGGTCAATCTTACTAGCCTTAAAGATTGACCAATGATCACGAGATATTGATAATGACCAACGCATAAATCAACTCACCGACACTGGAAAACTTACATCCGTATAAAAGGGTGAATTAATAATATCAAGTCAGATATTTATTTGGTCTGTAGGTATAGAATAACTGCCGGCCATCGATGAATAAATAAGCTTTATCCTTAGCATTATCATGTGACACATTTATATAAGAGGTTATGCAGGCAGGCCCAAAAAATTATACGGCTCCACTGTTGCAGAATTTTTTTTTTTTTATCTACTAATTGGTAATTGGCCGAAATGGCCATTCAAAAGAATTACTGTCCTTTAATGGTTCACTATCTATTGTAATAACTGACAACCCAAAAAACCCAGATAAATACGTGTAATAAGTAAATGAAAAACCAATGAATATATGAGTAGATGTTTATTAGTTTAATGTTAAGTTGGAATACAGGAGTGGGAATGAACAGATGTATTTCGTCACAAACGTACATTAAACATTTCCTAATAATTATTAGGGAAATTAGGAACTATGCATGATTTCTGTTGACGTTCTGTATCATTGGAATCATTCTTCAGTTGCCCCAATGGATACAGATGAATCTTCGGACAGTGAGGCAGAGACCTAGTTCTCATTTCCAGCCTGCTATTGCTGATGGGGCGGGGAATGAGCATGATGGTTAGGTGAGCAGTGTGGGGAATCATCGGATGAAGATAACGCCGTGAGAGGGAGCTGCTGTAGCCTCCGGAAATGCGATGGCGGCCAAGAAGGAAGGCCCATGCTGTTTCCTAACAAATGTGTGAAAATTGGGAGGTAAGACCCTATAATTGTTAATATATTCACGTGTTATAAAATACATGAGGGTAGGGGGGTCATCTTTACAGACTTCCCCGCAAACGTAGGCGTAAAATTAGTGGAAATTCTAACGGTCAGTCAGTAGTCGAAACATTGCACATCTTACACGTGTGTTCACCATGATGCGTAGTTGGAGAGTGGGCCGACAAATTGCTAAAAATTGTGAACGTATCCCAATTGGGATATTCCATTGTAACCAAATGGGTTAGCCTATCCAAGTTGGGATATCCTATCCCAGTTAGTGCTTGACCCTGACCTGATTATTGCCCAGGCTTATCAAACTTATACCATCTATCTGGTCATGCTGGTTATGGCTTGGAAGGTTATTCAACATCAGTGAGTCAGCCTTAAGTTCTCAAGGTTCTCTCCAGTCAAACTACATTTCTGTCTTATTATATGGAGACAAGCTATTGTTAGCTTATATCTCCTGGTTATGATTTGCAATAAAAAAGTGTATAATATTGTATTGTCCTGGTCATCCATGCTTTCCAATATATGTGAATTTTTTGGTTCCCAGAGCCAGACCAATAGAATCTTGCAATAATTATGGCCATATTTTGTTTGTGACATCCATTAATTCTTCTTTGCTCTGCCATACAGGCACAGTTATTGCACATTTTGTATGAACATGCCTCAGGCTACGCTCTGTTCCGTGTTAAAGAGTTTGAGGAGATGTCCATGTTACAGCCCCAGGTTGAGCAGAGTGTCACAGACCTGACCAAGTTCCACTCCATTGTCAAGCTTGTCGCCTTCTCTCCTTTCAAAAGTGGCACCAATGCCCTGGATAACATCAACAGTATCTCAGAGGGTAAGGAAACTTGTAATTTGTAGACAGGGCCATATCCAGGGCCATTTTGATGCCGGTATACCGGTATGGGCGCCCAAACTCCGGGTCAAAATATCTTTTTTGGCTGCTTAACCTTACTACATTAAACTGGAGTTCAACAGAAGCCTTCTTCAAACTTTGTAATTCAATACAGTCTCGCGACCGCTATCATAACTTTGAGTTCAATACACATTGAACACGCGTTGCTGGCCACGCTTTATGCATTACATACTTTAAATGGCATTGCATTGACCCCTCTAGTAGGCAATGATCGCTGTGCTACGGTGGTTTTCGCCTGGTCTAACTACAGCAATCAAAAACTTGAGAACAACCGATGTGTGGGGAATGCGCTATATCGGTGGCAACAACAACGCCCACGTGTTTGAGAAAACAGGATTAGGATACGGCCCTGGTAGATGATAATCCATAGTGATGTCAATGTGCAGGATATTTCCCACAGTGATGTCAGGGTGTAGGATAACCCACATTGATGTCTGGGTGTAGGATAACTGACAGTGATGTCAGGGTGTAGGATAACCCGCAGTGATTTTAGGGTGTAGGATAACCCACAGTGATGTCAGGGTGTAGGATAACCCGCAGTGATTTTAGGGTGTAGGATAACCCACAGTGATGTCAGGGTGTAGGATAACTCACAGTGATGTCAGGGTGTAGGATAACCCACAGTGATGTCAGGGTGTAGGATAACCCACAGTGATGTCAGGGTGTAGGATAACCCACAGTGATGTCAGGGTGTAGGATAACCCACAGTGATGTCAGGGTGTAGGATAACCCGCAGTGATTTTAGGGTGTAGGATAACCCACAGTGATATCAGGGTGTAGGATAACTCACAGTGATGTCAGGGTGTAGGATAACCCACAGTGATGTCAGGGTGTAGGATAACCCACATTGATGTCTGGGTGTAGGATAACCCACAGTGATGTCAGGGTGTAGGATAACCCACAGTGATGTCAGGGTGTAGGATAACCCACATTGATGTCTGGGTGTAGGATAACTGACAGTGATGTCAGGGTGTAGGATAACCCGCAGTGATGTCAGGGTGTAGGATAACCCACAGTGATGTCAGGGTGTAGGATAACCCACATTGATGTCTGGGTGTAGGATAACCCACAGTGATGTCAGGGTGTAGGATAACTCACAGTGATGTCAGGGTGTAGGATAACCCACAGTGATGTCAGGGTGTAGGATAACCCACATTGATGTCTGGGTGTAGGATAACTGACAGTGATGTCAGGGTGTAGGATAACCCGCAGTGATTTTAGGGTGTAGGATAACCCACATTGATGTCTGGGTGTAGGATAACTCACAGTGATGTCAGGGTGTAGGATAACCCACAGTGATGTCAGGGTGTAGGATAACTGACAGTGATGTCAGGGTGTAGGATAACTCAGTGATGTCAGGGTGTAGGATAACCCACAGTGATGTCTGGGTGTAGGATAACCCACAGTGATGTCAGGGTGTAGGATAACTCACAGTGATGTCAGGGGTGTAGATAACCTACAGTGATGTCAGGGTGTAGGATAACTGACAGTGATGTCGGGGTCTAGGATAACCCACAGTGATGTCGGGGTGTAGGATAACCCGGAGTGATTTTAGGGTGTAGGATAACCCACTGTGATGTCCGGGTGTAGGATAACTCACAGTGATGTCAGGGTGTAGGATAACTCACAGTGATGTCAGGGTGTAGGATAACCTACAGTGATGTCACAGGCCTGTGCTGTAATATTTTCTATGGAAACCTATTAGGGGTTACCTAAAATCTCCTAAGGTAACCTGAAATAGGTCCCCTAACGGGAAAATTAGGGTAACCTATGTTCACCTAGGGTAACCTGTTTTATTGACGGCATCAAATTAACGTATTCCTTTGAAAAAAAAAAAATAAACACATTATTTTATCATAAAAATCATGTCTTTACTACTTCATTTTTATTCCCAATCCCATGTATAAGAACTGTGTATTAAGATTTGTATTAAGAGGTGAACTGGGTCCAATAGCCTATCGAGTTTACTGAATTCCACCAGAATATAAATTTCCATCTGTTTTCTATCTGTATTTAATCATTGAAAACTGTTGAATTACATGTACATATGGATAACTTCTTGAAAAATGATAAACTTGCTTGAATTCTGTAGATTTATCATCCATTGATCATGATAGATTTAGATTAAAAATGTCACGAATTATCAATTTTTTTTTGGAATTATTAACTTTCCGTTGCATAACAACAACAACGTGCGCGAATACCTTGTTTACACCACTTGTCCACCGACAATCGGTCAATGCGTGGTAGACGAACATCTTCTGAAGCACTTTTTTATGACACCATGGGTCTTTTGTACCTCCAAAATCTCTAATTCTTTCGTCTTTGGTGATTCTAAAAAAAATTACTTTCTGTTTCGTTCTTTTGGATTATGGTTCTGTCAAGTTTCGACCCCGTGCTCGACGAATGTTATTCGTTTGAGAGGTACGAGTTTGCTCACGCCGCGCATGCTATACATTCACAGATTCTATTGGTCAATTCAGTTAAAAGCGTTCTCCGATTGGATCACTATTGCGGAAGTTGAAAATGTACCCGTCTTGTTACAACAACAACATGCGGTTATGACACGGTATGTGTTATCTCTCAGTACACCGGAATTCACTTGAACTGGAGACTCGATCATTTTTCTTATACATAATAAAGATTTGATCATTTATTACTACATTTTCGCGCCAGGTGAACGATATGCATTACTTTAGGTAACCTGTTTTAGGTCTCCTAAAAATTCGTTTGGGCGACCTCCAGGCGAACGCGTTCGACTGTTTGCCATAACAGCACAGGCCTGTGTCAGGGTGTAGGATAACCCACAGTGATATCAGGGTGTAGGATAACCCACAGTGATGTCAGTGTTTAGGATAACCCACCATAATGTCAGGGTGTAGGATAACCCACAGTGATGTCAGGGTGTAGGATAACCCACAGTGATGTCAGGGTGTAGGATAACCCACCATAATGTCAGGGTGTAGGATAACCCACAGTGATGTCAGGGTGTAGGATAACCCACAGTGATATCAGTGTATAGGATAACCCACAGTGATGTGAGGGTGTAGGATAAATATCAGTGATTTCAGGGTGTAGGATAACCCATAGTGATTTTAGGGTGTAGAATTACCCACAGTGATGAAAGTGTGTAGGGTAACCCACAGTGATGTCAGTGTTTAGGATAACCCACCATAATGTCAGGGTGTAGGATAACTGACAGTGATATCAGGGTGTAGGGCAACCGACATTGATGTCCGGGTGTAGGATAACCCACAGTGATATCAGAGTGTAGTATAACCCACAGTGAGGTCAGGGTGAAGGATAACTGACAGTGATGTCAGTGTTTAAGATAACCCACAATGCTATCGGGATGTAGGGTAACCCACAGTGATGTCAGGGTGTAGGATAACCCACTGTGATGTCATGGTGTAGGATAATCCACAGTGAGGTCAGGGTGTAGGATAACCCAGAGTGAGGTCAGGGTGTAGGATAATCCACAGTGAGGTCAGGGTCTAGGATAACCCACAGTGATGTCATGGTGTAGGATAACTCACAGTGAAGTCAGGGTGTAGGATAATCCAGTGAGGTCAGGGTCTAGGATAACCCACAGTGATGTCATGGTGTAGGATAACTCAGTGATGTCATGGTGTAGGATAACTCAGTGAGGTCAGGGTGTAGGATAATCCACAGTGAGGTCAGGGTCTAAGATAACCCAGAGTGGTGTGAGGGTGTAGGATAATCCACAGTGAGGTCAGGGTCTAGGATAACCCAGAGTGAGGTCATGGTGTAAGATAACCCAAAGTGAGGTCAGACGGTAAGATAACCCACAGTGAGGTCAGGGTGTAGGATAATCCACAGTGAGGTCAGGGTCTAGGATAACCCACAGTGATGTCATGGTGTAGGATAACCCATAGTGAGGTCAGGATGTAGGATAATCCACAGTGAGGTCAGGGTCTAGGATAACCCAGGCTGAGGTCATGGTGTAAGATAATCCACAGTGAGATCAGACGGTAAGATAACCCACAGTGAGTACAGGGTGTAGGATAATCCACAGTGAGGTCAGGGTCTAGGATAACCCAGTGATGTCATGGTGTAGGATAACCCACAACGTTATTAGGGTATAGGATAACCCACAGTGATGTGAGGGTGTAGGATAAATATCTGTGATTTCAGGGTGTAGGATAACCCACAGTGATTTTAGGGTGTAGAATTACCCACAGTGATGAAAGTGTGTAGGGTAACCCACAGTGATGTCAGTGTTTAGGATAATCCACCATAATGTCAGGGTGTAGGAGAACCGACAGTGATATCAGGGTGTAGGGCAACCGACATTGATGTCAGGGTGTAGGATAACCCACAGTGATATCAGAGTGTAGTATAACCCACAGTGAGGTCAGGGTGTAGGATAACTGACAGTGATGTCAGTGTTTAGGATAACGCACAGTGGTGTCAGGGTGTAGGATAACCCACAGTGAGGTCATGGTGTTGGATAACCCACTGTGATGTCAGGGTGTAGGATAATCCACAGTGACGTCAGGGTGTAGGATAACCCAGAGTGAGGTCATGGTGTAGGATAACCCACAGTGAGGTCAGATGGTAAGATAACTCACATTGAGGCCAGGGTGTAGGATAATCCACAGTGAGGTCAGGGTGTAGGATAATCCACAGTGAGGTCAGGGTTTAGGATAACCCCAGTGATGTCATGGTGTAGGATAACCCACAGTGAGGTCAGACGGTAAGATAACCCACAGTGAGGTCAGGCTGTAGGATAATCCACAGTGAGGTCAGGGTCTAGGATAACCCGCAGTGATGTCATGGTGTAGGAAAACCCATTGTGATGTCCGGGTGTAAGATAACCCACAGTGATGTCAGGGCCTAGGATAATCCACAGTGAGGTCAGGGTCTAGGATAACCCACAGTGATGTCATGGTGTAGGATAACCCACAGTGAGGTCAGACGGTAAGATAACCCACAGTGAGGTCAGGCTGTAGGATAATCCACAGTGTGGTCAGGGTCTAGGATAACCCAGAGTGATATCAGAGTGGGATAACCCAGAGTGATATCAGAGTGGGATAACTCACACTGAGGTCAGTATTTAGGTTAACCCACAGTGGGCCCCGTGGGGCTCCCAGGGTTAACCTGGGGTGTTGTCGTACACACCCCAGGTTATGGTAATAATATGCCTCAGCTCCTCAGACAGCTTGTCGTAAAAGGCGACTAACTGGGGCACCTGTGGGATTCCCGGGTGTGAAAATAAATCGAACCTCCCCCATGGGTCCTGGGTGTGAAAAGGAATAGGACCCTACCCATGGGGTTCCCGGGTGTGAAAAAGAATGGCCCAAACAAGCGAATTCACTCACACACTAACCCACAGTGGTGGCAGTGTAGAATAACCCACAGTGATGTCAGGATGTAGGATTACACACCATGAGGTCAGGGTGTAGGATAACCCACAGTGAGGTCAGGGTGTAGGATAACCCACAGTGAGGTCAGGGTGTAGGATAACCCATGGTGAGGTCATGGTGTAGAAATGGAGTTCGCCAGCCCGAACTGACACCAGGTGGCTACGTGTTCCAAGAGATAAATGGCGCATGCCCATGTTGTTTTTATCAGCCCGCCAAAAGGCGGACGTATTATGTGATGGCGGTTTCCGTCCGTCCGTCCGTCCCCTCGTGTCCGGTCTATATCTGGGACAGTTTTCTATCTACAGTTCAAATTTTTGGTGAGTGGATACCCTACGAGGAAACGATGTGTCGCGTACCAAAATGAAGGTCAAGGCCAGAGGTCAAAGGTCACTGGCCTAAAAAACAGGAAATCACTGAAGTGTTCGTGTCCGATCTATATCTGTGAACGTTTTCTATCCACAGTTGCAATTTTTTGTGAGTGGATACACTAGGTGGAGACGATGTGTCGCATACTAAAATTGAGGTCGAGGTCAGAGGTCAAAGGTCACTGTTGCCTAAAATCAGGAAATCATTGATCATTGACAGTTTTCTAACTACAGTTCTAATTTTTGGTGAGTGGATGCCCTATGGGGGAATGATGTCTTGTATACCAAATGTAGGTCGAGGTCAGAGGTCAAAGGTCAGTGTGACAGAAAGATCAGGAAATCGTTATAAATGTTTAATTTTTGAAGAGTGGATTCAATAGGGGGAAGTGAAGTGTCGTATACCAAAAACTAGGTCAAGGTCGAAGGTCAAATGTCACTATGACCCCAAAATCAGAAAATTATTAAAAACAACATTTTTTGTGTCAGTAGATACATTCGGGGGACACGATGTGTCACCTACCAAAATGTAGGCCAAGGTCAAAGGTCAAGGTCACCCCAAAATCGTAAAATTGTTCAAAATCATGATTTTTTGAGTCCATTGGGAAATTACGGGAAGGCGTTTTTCATCTACCAAAATTTAGATCCAGGTCAATAATCAAGGTCACAGTGACCACAGAATCAAGGTCAATGGTCAGTGTGACCTAAAAATCAGGAAATCATTAAAAATTACTAATTTTTGGTGAGTGGATTCAATAGGTGAAAATGAAGTGTCGCATACCAAAAATTAGGTCAAGGTCAAAGGTCACTGTGACCCCAAAATCAGGAAATTATTAAAAATATTTTTTTTTTGTGTCAGTAGATACATTAGGGGGACACGATGTGTCACACACCAAAATGTTGGTCAAGGTCACTGTGATCCCAAAATTGTGAAATTGTTAAAAATCAAGATTTTTTGTGTCCATTGAGAAATTACGGGGAGACTGTTTGTCATGTACCAAAATTTAGGTCAAAGTCACTGACCCCAAAATCAGGAAATCATTAAATGTATCTCTTTTTTCTGCCAGTAGATACATTAGAGGGACATGTGATACATACCAAAATGTGGGTCAAAGGTCAAGGTCACTGACCCCAAAATCATTAAAAGTCACATTTTCATATGCCTGTCGAAGATGAGGTCGTGTAATGCGATGTTGCGTTCTGTCCATTCATCCATTAACATTTGTTGTAAATCTTTCAGGTATGGGTTGGTTACCAAACTTTTGAGTATACCTTACTCGCATGGTATAGTGACCATTTACAAATAATTTGTAAGATCGGATTCACTGAATCACAAAACTAGAATCAGGTTGCTTTGTTATGGATAATTTGAGCATTCAGGGTTGCCTCTACCATGCATCTTGGTGGTATTACCATGAGTTGTCTCCACATGTTTGTAAACACCTACATTTAGATTAAACTGTTGTGAAGCCAAAACCACTTACATTTTACTAATGGTGGGGGAGAGCGGCCCTTTATGAACTTCATACCTGTTTATTAACTCAAGAACAAAGGTTTACTTCATCACTTCTTCCTTCATGAAAAATTCTCTCGTCTGAAAGGAATCCGTTTGCAGGAAAACTACTATTTTCTTGTGTTTGACTATTGTCGATTTCAGTGTGGGATATGTGAGCTCTCAGCTCTTGCTTCAAGGTCAACTAGTTACCAAGAGTTAAGCTCATTTTAGTTTATCATTCAATATAAGATGTGATATATCATCATGTTACATTCTCAGAAGCGCAAAATTGTAGACCTTTCTCTGGATTGCTAGCTACCAATTGGAATCAAGGCTATTAAACAACTTTGAAATTTAGACCAATGTAATTCCAGATATACGGGCGTATAGTGAAGCCCCTTGGGTTCTTGTTCTGGATCAAGGCAACGTCGGTCATAATGTTACGAAGTCCTAATCATTCGCCATATCTTCTTTACCTGTTGGAGCACTAGCGCCGCCTAGTGTGGCTGGCGATCCTCATTGTCTGTTCACCTGTCCACTTCCACTTACATATCACTTGTCCAATTCCTATATGTTGCAGATTAGTGTTTTCTTTCCCATATTAAAAGTTGCCTGTCCAAAATATTGATGGATATTTCTCTGGCTAAGATTATGGTAGCATATTAGGGGATTGGTGTGGGAATGGAGTACAGGGGGTACTGACTCCACGTAACAGGAGAATCCAATGTTCATGCTCATCTTCTGGTCAAGTTCATGTTTTAATAACTTTGGTCACGCCTGATTTCATAGTGAAAATATGCATAGACTGAGAGGGGTACGAACGATGCCCAGCACAATGTCCTGACGATGGCCCATCAAGAAATCGTGTCTTTGTGATGTTGCATTAGAGCATCATTTACGAAACCCCCATTGCCATGGTTACCGGTCTTTCCCATTTGCATGCTTCGCTAGTAGGCCATATTGGATCATTTACGGTACCATGAGTAGTTTTTACCCCTCAGCCCATAGGGCTGTGGGGTCTTGTCGTTGCCATGTACGTACGTCCGTCCGTCCTAGCGTCCGTCCATCCGTCCGTCCGTCAACATTTTCTTGTCCGCTAAATATCTGCAGATCTATGAAGTCGGGCCTGACCAAACTTTGGTGAGAGCTTCCTGAATGTTGACAGATGAACTGATTAGATTTTCAGATGGCTATGATGATGTCATGATTTTTAATTATTTTTTTTATTATTTATTGATGGCGTAGCTTTTGCACTGTTATCTATGCCCATCAACATGTTCTTGTCCGCTGAATATCTGCAGATCTATGAAGTCGGGCCTGACCAAACTTTGGTGAGAGCTTCCTGAATGTTGACAGATGAAATGATTAGATTTTCAGATGGCTATGATGATGTCATGATTTAAAAAAAAAAATAATTATTTATTGATGGCTTAGCTTCTGCACTGTTATCTATGCCCATCAACATGTTCTTGTCCGCTGAATATCTGCAGATCTATCAAGTCGGGCCTGACCAAACTTTGGTGAGAGCTTCCTGAATGTTGACGGATGAAATGATTAGATTTTCAGATGGCTATATTAATTTCATGATTTTTAATTTTTTTAAATTTTTTAATTTATTGATGGCTTAGCTTTTGCACTGTTATCTATGCCCATCGGGAACCCTTGGTTGCATGTTTCGTTGTGAATTTTGAACGTTCCCTGATACAAGAAAGCCTGGTCCATTCATGATTCTCATTGAATGAAGGACAACATTTTTCTTAAATTTTGCTATTAAATCATTCTATTCTACATCATATGATTTATTCTAAAACTTTTGCATGAACCATATTTGTGTCCACACATTTAACTGGTACAACATAATGCTTCAATTTTTGTCACCAAACATGTTACTGTACCTTGGAAATTATGTAAAAAGAGTGATTAGGAGAGCCCATTTTTAGCCTGACTCTGTGCAATTTTGAATCAGTTTGCATACCTGGAGCTTATGCCCCCCCTTGGGATTTTTTGCAGGTTCCGATCCCAAACTCCCAGTTCCTTTTCGTAATTCATTATTGAGGGTCCAATTTTTTTAAGTGAATTTCGGCGCAAAGAGCCTGTGATCAATCACAAAACAGAGGTTTATTAACATGAAATTCAATACCCAGCTATGCAATCGGATCGATATTGAGGCTTCCAGAAGCTTTTTCTAGGAGTATTTCCTTCAGAAATCCTTTCAAATTGAACAACAACAACACTTTCGTTTTTTGTTTCATTTGAGTTTTGGGTGCCCATATGTTTTCCAAAACTAAACTGGTTCTAGATGCAGCCCTGATCCTACTTGACTAAAAAAAAACAGGCTGAGGGGTCCACGCACCTTTTAGGTGCTTGCCTGCAATTCATGTTCTGGATCAGCGATAAATTCCTTGACTCTTGCAAACCAGTTCATCTACCTCGCAAGCCTTGCATTTTGACATTGCTGATATTGCTGATCATTACTTTCCACAGGGCCTGTTCACCAGTTCAGTGAATATTGTTTGCAGATATGCTTTCAAAATGAAATTAGCCAGAGTAGGAATAAACCTTAATGATCAGCCATAAAGCCATCTTAGCTTGCTAAAGGCATTTCACGTTTCACTTAACACTACCCTCAGCTCATTGACTTCATTCTCCGTGTATTTCGCCCGACGTCAGCTTCCCCAAGCATCAAGTCATATGTCCGCTCCATTTAAACGATCCAATGAAATTATCCGTATTCAAATATTTTGACCTGGGAATCTCAGACAGGAGACATGTCAATTTCACTCAAGCGCTCGAGGCGCAAGACTGTGGGATTCTACGCGAGACCAAACCAAAGTTGTGCGAATCAGCTATTTTATTTCTCACTCTAATGGAGCATGCTTGTTTGTTTTTCTTAGGGAAAATCATATTACAAACGGCCTAACATATTTGAAAAAATTTAAATCGGCGGCAGTTCACAGGAAAATTATATGCTTTTTATTTTGTCATGGGGGCACTTCGAGGCCCACCAAGGGATCTTTTCAATCGATTGCTTTTTGGAGGTGTGTCTTCGTTTTATGAATGTAATTGCGCCGATGTCGGATGTAACGAGACCAATCGGATGTGACCATTTGGGAAACGCCTTAATACACTCAGATAGCACCCGTTACCGCATGGCTAAGAGCAGAAGTTTCTACGTATGATCATGCCATGCGTTCGGATGATGCCATAAAGCAGGCCTATCAATCAGCTTGGTGCGATTTTCATAATGGAGAGTCTGTCTCAGTTTTCGCGGTATGTTTGAGATCAATTGAATTTGTTTGTTTGTGATGATCTTTGATTGTGTTACATTTTCAGGTCTGCTTCATGAGGATCTCCGGCTGTTCTTGGAGACCAATTTCCCAAAGAAGACCAAGAAATTAAAATCTCTCCTGGGAGTGGGTGATAAAAAAATTGGAGAAGCCATCTCAGAAGAACTGGGTGTGAATTGCCAGTACACAGGTGTAGTGGTAGAAGTTATCCGAGGTTTGTATTACCTGGTTACAGAGAACCATCTCTCTAAAATTGAGGTAAAAAGGGTCGTTTTTTGCTCAATAAAGTAAAAAAAAAAATATCTGAGACATCCACCATAGGCAACCATGAACATATGTATACGTATCAGATGGTAATAAAAAACAAATTGTGATCAAATTTGTATAATAATATAAGTTATACCAGTGTTTTGCGTTGGTATACAGGCTGATATTTCGTCGAGAAGATAAATATTTTCACGAAAATATTTTATCTTCGAGACGAAATATCAGCCTGTATACCAACGCAAAACACTGGTATAACGAATTTATCACATTGAAGAGCTATTTTCCTGGTTGGTTTAACATATATCACCAACTCGAAAGAAAAACAGGTATATAACTCAACGTTGAACAACGTATACAAGACCTCGTGGGTCGGACAGGCAGCTTCGATCTCTTTTCGATCTGTTCTGCGATGAACAATAAACTGGATGAAATACTTAGCTGACATTCTGACGTTCCTGTTTATGTGGCATATAAAGCTTTGGATGATAATTTATTTCTCATTTTCATCCGCAAATACGCAATTTGCCTCGCACAACTTGCTCCAACTTGTTCCAGTGGCGGAACTCGCCCATACAAACTCGCGCAGACAAATTCGCCTGAAACAGGCTTTGTCTGCAGGTGTTGCACGCGCGTCCTTGACTGCGTTGGTATATGGGCACGGGCGACCTTGACAGCGTTGGTATACGAGAATTTTGAATTGGTATACCAACGGTGGATAACGAAGAATTGCAATACGGTCTAATGCACTATGGTAATTAACCAATCACAACCCTACAATTTACTCTGAAATGTGATAATAGATGACATCTAATGTTCTCTGTTAAATATTAGATTGTGCACACTTTCATTTGAAAGTCACTGTTACAACATGTAACAATATATAAGCTAAGTCGCCTGAATATTTTGAAATATTATTATGAATAAATCAAAAGTTATTAAGCAAAAAACTACCTTTTGTACCTCCATTTGAAGGGGGTAACTCTCTCTAACTCGCTTACCTGCTATGATACGGTACTACCCATAAGTGTTCTCATTCACTAGTCACTGGTGTAAAAGTGTAAGGTCCAAGGTCAAGGTCACTGTGACTCCAAAGTCAGGAAATTGTTAAAAACTGTATTTTTGTTGTATCCATAGACACATTAGAGGGAGTCAATATGTCATGTACCAAAATTTAGATCAAGGTCAAATGTCAAAGCCGGTGTGACTCCAAAATCAGAAATTGTTAAAGTTGTGATGTTTTTGTCTGAAGATACATTAAGGGGAGACAATCATGTACCAATATTTAGGTTATGGTCACTGCTCCCAAAATCTGGATGTCATTAAAAATCACATTTTTGTGACAGTAGATACATTAGAGGGAGACGATATGTCACATACTGAAATTTAGGTCAAGGTCAAATTCCAAGGTCACTGTCACCCCAAAATCAGAAAATTGTCAAAAATCACATTTTTTTGTGTGTACATGGATACATTAAGTGAAGATGATGTCTCATGTACTAAAATATAGGTCAAAGGTCAAGGACACTGTGACCCCAAAATCAGGAAACCCTGAAAACTCAATTTGTCTTAGAGGATACATGAGGGGACTTGTCTTATGCAGGTGTATAATGAAGCCAATTTTAGCTCTTTGTTTTATTTGGGGTTCTCGCAGTAAATTGTTCTTATGTTGTATCCCTTTCCAAAATATACAACCAATAATGTTTTGATGGCCTTTATCACAGGTATTCGGGCTCACTTTCACAATTTAGTGAAGGGTTTGACCGAGGTGACAGCATCCAAGGCACAGTTAGGACTGGGTCATAGCTACTCGAGGGCAAAGGTCAAATTCAATGTTAACAGAATCGACAACATGATAATACAGAGTATCAACCTGCTTGACCAGCTAGACAAAGACATCAACACATTCTCTATGAGAATAAGGTAACACAGTGTTAGCAGTGCAATCAGAAGTGCCCCCCTGCCCTCGCCCTGCCCCACACCCTCAGGGATTCATTCACGTCAGTTCTACGTACCGAATTTCGGTTCGTAGATTGGGTTTAAAAACTCAATTTTTCAGTTTAAAAATCCATATTTTTCACCAAAATATTTATACTCAATTTGTGTGTTGGAAACTGAATTTTCAAGCTTCATAAATTCGCAATTTCCAGGCCTGGCCTTTTGAGGAGATCCATCGCGCTCCTAATTTACTTTCGAGAAGCGTCATTTTCGCGCACCTCGGTTCGTCTCGTCAGTGTGTGTTGTTGTTGTTGTTGTTGCAAGCACTGTTCTTGGGCCGCATTAGGAAAATCTATTTGATATAATGCCTGCCTCACCTCATGACTTACCAAGAACAGTTTCCCAGTCTTTCCCTGCCTTTATTCAATCAAAGTATACTTTTATAAACAAAGTATTTCCTGCCAACTTCTCCGTTTTTCATGGATGAAAAAGCATATGGAAGTAAAATGTTATTTTTCTACCTTTTTCACAAAAGAGTTCCAATCAACTTTGGGACAGTCTTGTACTCATTTAACAAGATTTTGACACACTGTCACTTCATTATGAGCATTTAGTATGCCACTTATTTACAAAAACTGTATAAATAGGTTTGTGAACAGCTTATTTCTTTACAAAGTTCAAGAAAAATATTGTTTTATCATTGCAAAGTATTTTACTTTGTCATTGATATAACTTGTGAATAATTGTTTTATTTAGCAAAGTAGGATGCCTGCTACTAAGTTGTAAATTTTATGTATTCTATTTAGTACAGAACTTTGTGGGAAAAAATCACCCTGGTTTGTAAAAAATTTATATACTCAACTTTAGGGGGGAAAATTCCGATAAATTTTATTTTAATTCAATTTAATGGTAAAAAAACTCAATTTTCCGGACTTCGGTTTGTAAAATCTGGACTTTGTGAATCCCTCACCCTTCAAATCATGTTAATCTTCAGGTTTGCATTTCTTTCTGATTTGTTATTAAATACATGATCATCATGTGATACAGGGTTCCAAAACCACCTTGATTTTGTTGAAAGTACTTAGTTCCCCTTGGACCATTTCAATTCCTTGAAAGCCCTTGAAAACTTATTTTGGAAAAAGGCCCTTAATTTTATGTTCAGGTCAGCAAAGATGAGAAAAAAAGAGATGGAAACTAAATTCCAACTTTGTTTCATAAAATCATGGTTCATACAAGTTCTGGGTTTCCTTGATTTCTTTGAATTCTGAGAAAATAAATTTCGGAACCTGAAAATCCTCAAATTCTGACAATATTTGTAAAGAGTCTTGGAAAACTCCTATTTTATTGTCCTCTTCCCCCAAAATATCTGCCACAATTAATTACTGGAATTCCTTTCTAAAAATCTGAATTTATTCTTTGATCTAGTCAGACCTGTATGATACTTGATAGTTGAAATACATATTTATTTCATTCTTATGTACATTGTTGAATTTGCTGAATGAAAGACTGTTAAAAATGTCCAAGAAAATTGCGTTAAAGGTCCTGGAAAAAGGTTGTATGGACCTGGAAAAGTCCTGGGATTTTGTCTTTCTCAAAGGGTATGAACTCTGAAAAATGGGTTTTCCTAGTATGATAGATCTTTGAAATTTGAATTTAAATTCTTGAAATGTGCTCGTAAAGTCCTTGATTCTTGTCCAAAATGGTAGGAACCTTGTGATACTGTTGCTGACAGAAATATAATATATATGCATATTAGCTTCTGACTTCTTGTTTTTATTCATTAGTCCTGATCTTTGTAAGAAGGTTTTCTGAAAGTGAATGAGCATACAGTCCATGTTACCGACAGTTCATACTATCAGCTGCTTCGGTAGAATTTTTCAATTTTGTCCAGATTTTATCATTAATAATGGAAATAAATCGAAAGTGACTTGTAGCACGACTTTAAGAAAGTATACATGTTATTGCACCCTGTGATTGAATTCTTACAGAGATTACTGTACAGAGAATGTGACATGTGGACTGCTGCTAGTAGAAATGAAGAAGAGAAGTGTTCAGCATAAACATGTATAATTTGTTTTTCACAGAGAGTGGTACTCATACCATTTCCCGGAGTTGGTGAAAATCGTTCCGGACAACTACATGTATGCACGTGTGGTCAAACAAATCAAAAACAGGAAGGAAATGACCGAGGACAGTTTAGAGGCTCTGGAAGAAATTGTAATGGACAGCGCAAAGGTCAAGGCCATTCTGGATGCATCACGGTCATCAATGGGTATGTTTGGCACTCTCTGTTTTCAATCTGTCTGGTCAGACTCCTATTTAGATAATGGATTGGATCTACATGTATTCTGTACAAACTATCACATTATATGTCAATCAAAATCAATCAATATGCAGAAGACTTGACTGGATGTACTGACTTGTGTCACCGCATCCCTTATTCACCCTGTTTCCCTGCTGATTCAGAATGCCTGATATTCACATATTGATCGCTTTATCTGTGTTATCCAATCGTTTTGCTGTAATGCTTGGTTCATCTCCAATTCCTTGTATTAATGCTAATTGGTTGAGGGACAAGTGACAATGCAAACAAAAATACAAACTGATAAATCTGTGGCCTGGGTTTTAAATCCGCTAAATGTTCCTCATACTGCATCAGGCCACCAGCCTGGCATCAACAGCAGTTGTACTCTACCGCCCTCCGGAGACTTCGACACTCCATTGAAGATGAATTGCACTACAAAGCAAATGTCTTTGAAACTTCTGACACAGAAAATTAACTACATTAAATGCGATCTACCCCATGGATTTCGGTCACAACTTAGGGGTAAACAATATCCAAAATGCCTATTATAAAATCGACTACAGTTGGTCCTCGGTACCTGTATGTTCAAAGTGCCCCCTTGTGGCCAATAGTCGATTAATTGGCGGTATGAATCAGTTGGGGAGCAAGAAGCTTAAGGGAATGTAGTGAGGCAAGCTGAATGGTTAAGAGATGGCCAGTTCTCCCAACACTTCACATATCTTGTACATTATATAATATTTTATTCTTCAAATCTTTCCACAGGTATGGACATATCTCCTATAGACTTGATCAACATTGAAATGTTTGCAACCAGAGTTGTTGCCCTTGCTGATTATCGTAAAGGGCTTCACGAGTATTTGCGCAGTAAAATGACCCAAGTAGCTCCCAATCTGTCAACTCTGATTGGAGAACAGGTAAATACTGCCTCCTGGTTGATATCAGTAATCAGGTTACTTGTTATGTTGATTGAGGAATCTTCAAATTCGTTCACTCTGAGACCTGTTCCAGAAAAAATGGTATTGGGGAGAGGAAGATTTTTCCCAGACTAGCCACCATCAAAAATAAATGTGTTCGAGATGTACTACCCCTATAAATAAATTTATAGGAACTATAATTTACAGATCAAAATATTTATAGAAACCATTCCACCATCGTATGTATGACTCACACTTTGCTTTCAACTAAAACAACATGAGATTTTCAAATGGAGATGGAGAATTATTGTTGTCATCTCTGAACAGTTATCTCCCTTCCCAGGTTTTAAAAGTATGATCATCAACTTACCCAACGGACTTAGTAACTTAATTTTCATCCATGCATACAATGTCAATTATTATCCCTTTACAGTGGAGACAGAATTGTGGCAAAATCGTAAGAAATCAATTTTTGTCTACTTCAGAGACAAATAAAAATAACTGAACATTTCGTTTTGTATTTTAATGTTGGCACCCAACCTCATATTGTCTGGGACAGCCCTGCCGCAAAAGACTAACATTATCACCTGAATAGTTCATCATGTGTAATATACCAACGGCCAATATATTTTATCTTACTTTGCAGAATAAATTTGTTTCTGAAAAAAAGAAATAGAACCCAAACTTTGTGATATGACTGAAACATTGTTGAAAGCGACGTTAACTCATATTCACTCTCACTCTGAAAAAAAAAAGTTTTGTGTAACATGATTGTAAACAAATTAAGCCAGTAAAATGAAACACTATTATTAGTCACTCTGACAACTCCAACTTACATTAATGCTAAGTTTTGTGTATTTAATGTGATTTATATTCCCTCCCCAGACCCCAGTCATTAAATATAGAATCACTGTCTAGCCATGCGCGTGTGACCGTGTCCTATTTCCCTATTACCATGCTAGTTGATCGGTATTGTATTGATTAAATTCACTAAAAGAGGACTAGAGTTGTCTCACCGAATTCTGTCGAGTCAAGCAATGGCAGTCTTATGTCTGATGGAGAAAAGACTATACTTTTAATAATGTAGCCCTGTTAGCTGGGACTCATTTCCGTGTTATTCAGAAAGCAAACTTTATGACGTTCAACCCTTTTACCGATCTGCTGCTAGGTTTCGCTTTATATAGGCTAGGTGTAGATCATATCATTTTGTGTCTATTTGAAAGACCCTGCACAGAGCAAAGTATTGTGCCTAAATTATGAGTTCATGACTGTTGTTGCCATGAATTGTTAGTGGGCATATAATTTGTTTGTTGTTTAGGTTGGTGCACGACTGATCTCTCACGCTGGCAGTCTGACTAACTTGGCCAAATACCCAGCCTCCACTGTTCAGATACTCGGTGCTGAGAAGGCTCTCTTCAGGTAAATTTTTTATTCATCTCAGAATGGGTCATTGTATTGCCGAAGTGAACATGAAGAGATGAACATGTTACAAATTTTGGCCATCCATGGTCTACTTACATCGTTCCTGCATTATTGTAAGATTTCAATGGGGTACATATATATAATGAAACCTGTGGATACTGACCATGCATGGGACCAGGTTGTAGTGTCAGTTTTGACAGTGCTCTGGTTTATCAAGGTTCAAAATATTTGATTTTAAGTATCGGGGACCATGTCAGTATATAGAGGTTGGTTGGTTTACTCAGATGTCAGTATTCACAGTTTTCACTGTAGGAAGTATTATTTTTCCAACCTTTGTGCATTCTCTACAAACTAGAACATACAGACATTAATGAATTATTGTTTACTTTTGTGTGCAGGGCCCTGAAAACTAAGGGTAATACTCCGAAGTATGGACTGATCTTCCACTCTACTTTCATTGGACGAGCTGGAGCCAAAAACAAGGGCCGAATATCCCGATACCTGGCCAATAAATGTTCTATAGCCTCCAGGATTGACTGCTTCTCTGGTAAGTCTAATCGAATCAAGTTGTTTAAACCCTGTTTTATTCTGACTTCATTGAACAAAGCTTGCTTTTGCAACCTGCCTTTTTTTTTACCCCTTGGCCACTGGGGTCTTGGAGTATTGTCATCTTGTGCATCTGTATGTTCATCCATCCATCCGTCAATGTTTTTTTATTACCACTATATCTCAAGCAGTCTAGGAACATCAAATGTATGGTCACAGACCAGTAAGTTCTTGAAAATCGGGGAAATTGTCCCATATTTTCAGGGTCACCCGGTCAAAATGTGTACATTTTTCACCAATTTCTTGTAACCACCACATCTGCAGATTGAATATGCTCATGATCACCAAACTGATTTAGACACATAAAAGTGAGCAGAAGCCTTCTCTCAGTGAGTGACCTATATTTTCTGGATCCCTGTGTCAAAGTTGAGAATTTGTCACCAATCAGTTGTTACCACCATATTTGAAGAATGATAAGGCCTAGGCTCAATGACCTTACACTAGACACACTCTCATCTTGGGCTACAGCCAAAATTCTCCTTGGGGTGTTGTCATCCTGTGCGTATGTCCGTCTGCCAATTATTGTTTTCTTGTTACCAACATCTTGAGAATGAGTATGCCTTAACTTGCACCAAACTTACATCACACATGCAGTAGCTCTGACATGTATAATCAGTGAGATTGACTCATTTTGCTGGGTCGCAGAGTCGAACTGTATAAATTTGTCACCATTTAATTATTTGAAGAATGACTTTGCCTCACACAGCACCAAACTTGCCTAACTAACGGTAATACCAAATTTATTTTCCCACACGATGGGACTTCCAACAGTACTCGGGTTTAGGGATGAAATATTTATCCAGTCCTCGATTGGTATCCTCTTTCTCTTCGATACAGATAGCCCGACACAGGTGTTTGGAGAACATCTCAGACAACAGGTGGAAGACAGACTAAAGTTCTACGAGACGGGCGATGCCCCGGAGAAAAACATTGACGTCATGAAAAAGGCAATACTTGAGGTACGAATGGCAAACTCTTCTTCTGATACGTTTTGCAGTCTCTTGTATTTGTAAAATTTGCAAGAGCTGTTGATCACTCTCCTAGATTTTATATTGCGAGAGTGATCGCTGTACTGCGAGAGTGATTCACTCTTGTCAGTATTACTCTTCAAACCACTTTCATTTTCCGGAAGAGTGGTCAAGAGTTAAATGATGGAGAGACAGTGACAACTCTCCTTAAAAACAGCCTCTGTCTCTGGAAAGTTCAGTAGTACTTTGTCTTCAATATAGATAATGGTAGATGTAGCCTGCCAATGGGGTAGGATATTTGATTAATTCAGAACATTGACACCCCAGATACATGTATGTCGTTGAAGCCTGTATATCTGGAATGGTCCTGCCATAGAGCTACTCGAGCCCATTAGAGCTGTTCCACAGATGACTGCCAATATTTTTCCAGATTACTTCACAATACACATGTATAGCATTTTCATCAAAGTAAAAATAAACTCATAGTATCCGATAGTGACGGGTGTAAATAGTATGAACTGAGAGAGAGAGAGTTAAGGTTTAACATCGTGCTCAGTATGAACTGTCAAATACCTAACATTAATATGTATACTTTACCTCGCAGAGGGGGTACTAGATCATGAAAGGAGGAATTTCCGGATCAGCAACAACATAGCAAGACTACTACAATTATGTCCAGCTTGACCGTTTAATGTTTCAAGGTTTCAACCTACCCCATTAATTATCATATCCTCGCAAATCAGGTTATCGATCGATCTGTTAGCATCAATGCCTGGACATGATTTGTTCTGAATATAAATAGATGGGGAATTTCTCTGAATCGGACCAATCAGCAGTCAAAGACAGATATCTTTACCCCCCTCCCCCCCAATTAACTGTGAGATTTAAGGTGTGACTGGTTTGCATTCATGGCTAGAGGGAAAATGACTGTGGTTAAAAATCAGTAAATCTTCGAAAGTTCTAACATTCATGCTGTAAGTACAGTTCAGAGATGTGGACTGTGATGACAAAGAAGATGCCTAGAGATTTTTAGCTTGACAACAGCTTATTTTATTTTTAACTTCACAACAGCGAATTGGATTCTTCTCAAATTTTGTATATATCTACCATACCATGAGACCTCGCTTGGGATTGTGTTTGGTGCGTGTGCATCTACAGGTGGCGCCACCTATGGGAAGAATTTTCTCAGTTGGTCCGTAACATTTCGTTTCTGGAGCATAACTTGACAACCGCTGATTAGATTCTTCTCAAATTTTGTATGTAACTACCATACCATGAGACCTCACTCGGGATGGCGCATATGCATCTACAGGTGGCACTACCTAGGGGCAAAATTTTCTGTCTGTCCGTAACATTTCGTGTCCAGGGCATAACATACGTACATGTGGACAATCCGTTAACCGCAGTTGCGACTAGTTACATAATGTGCCCCCACCAAACGCAATCTAAATGAAGTCGCCCGTAAACTACTATAACATGTATACTAATATATATTTCACTACAAATATTCGTCAATTTCTATCAAATGTAAACATTTACTGATCATTTCCACTACCCCACGCAATCCCATTCAACTTACTCGTGAAACGTTAACCACCAACATGTATCTATGCCTTACGGGGGGTATCTTGTAAGCAGCCTTACTGATCATTTTGATCAAATGTGTGCATCCCTCAGACTATGCTCTAGTTATTGCAGTATCTGAGGAGATCATGGCTCGACTTTTCAAATTTGAACTGCAGTACATATGCAAC
>JAVTVY010000879.1:0-34916 GCA_036873755.1 Hanleya hanleyi
ATACATATGAGACATTATTACTGATCAAGTTAACCCTGGCCTCAGACTCATAGGGTAATTGAAGGAATTGATACAGTTTTACTTATCTGAGTGTCTCCATCCATGTAATTGTGCTTGTGATGTGGTTCACATTTCCATCAAGTCGCAGGAACCCGGGCATCCAAGGCAACAAGAAGGTCCTCTTGGTAGAACTCTGTATGACTAGGGTTTGTCGGCCATTGCATACAGGGAGATCCTTGGTCCAACCATAAGTCAGGGGGGACGTACGCAACCCATCCTTGGAAGGCACCAAGTCCACACCACTCTCAGACCGCAAGCTTCTTGAGAACAACTCACCATATCTAGGAGTGATGAATTTAGATGCGTTGGAATTGCAGCTTGCTCCCTGGGTGAGCCGCGCTCTGTTCAACTCTCTGTACTTACTTCACTACTGTTGACACTAGGCCTGGAGCGCGTGTCTTGTGAGTTGAGGCACAGGTGACCCAGCTGAGACATCTAGAAGGGAGTCAGTTTCTGAAGAACAGAAGCAAATTTCAGTTAGGAGTAAACCCTATCCTAGTGTTAGGCCTTCATTGGTGATTATAGAATCCACGGCCGGTCAACTGACTTATTTCTGCCTTCTGAGATGCCTCTTATCATATAATATATGTAATAATAATAATATGACTGAGATGAGATGAGATGATACAGCAAGATGGCTGTCTTGCTGCGATGGTGACCATTTTGCCGCCCCCCCCTCTTTTCTGAAATTACTCACAACGTGCTGGGTAGCCACAGTGGCCCAAGCGTGGTCACACTATTGATTGCACTGTCATATCCCTCAGACAGATATAGGTGAACGTGGAGTTAATTGTTCAGGCACAAGACAGGACACTGTCATGAAGGGGTCAGTTCTTCCATACATGCCATGACGCAGCGATGGCACGAATCACATTAGAAGAAGCAGAAGATAGTAGTGGGGCGTCAATGGTATATCTACCTTCTGCCAATTGATAAGACTATTTTATGGTCTTCTTCAACTACGCGGCTTTTTCCAAATGTCAAGCCTTGCTGATAGGCGAAGGAACAGAATAACCGTAGCCGAGAGCCGCGAACGGATCGGCACGAGTAAGATAGTGGCGGATGGCTCGAACAGGACATAGCAGAAGATCGTCCTCGAGTCATTTTGGCGAAAAATTCAGGAATGGGCCGAAAAGAAATGCAGGACCGATCCGCTGTCCAGGACATAGAAGATCTTTCAAGAGCATGAAGTATAGACAGTCTGGACGCCAAAGCAAACGCCGCCACGACGGCCGTCTTATAAAACACAGTTTTTATAGACGCGGACTCTAAGGGTTCAAAAGGTGGTATAATCAGAGCACACAGAACCACACCGATATCCCATTTCGGTAACAGTTGGCGAGTACACGCGACTGTAATGCGAAGGCGTGAATAAGAGCAGAGATATTATCGTTAAGGCTAATGTCGGAACCCAAGGTAAGACGTAACACCCTATTCAATTCATGCCAGAGCAGATCGACAGCCTTCCATGGTGCTAATATGAAACTCCCTATCCTGGTGAAGGTGAAGGATGAAGTCAATTACGAGGGAAATAGAGTCGGGAACGATCACGTCCTCGGCACCAGGACAAATATAGGAACGTAGTGAGTAAGATCCTACATATAATAAACAACCTTAAGGTTGACGACAGAACCATAATGTCAAAGTCTAACCATTGGTGTAACGGTTAAAATAGGAATAAAGTACTGGATGGAGAAAGTCGGAAAAACTGTGCCACAAGTACACCACGAAGACATTGTGTTGATCAAGCACAATCCTAAGGTAAATGGATCTCAAACATAATGTAAGTGTGATAAAGTCAACATGGTTCTGTGTTAACACTGTGCTGAATTCAATTACAGGCGACTAGTCCGTCATTCACAATCCCGCCGTCGTCCTCAGAGAATATCCATGTCCATAATCCAAAGACCTATTCCATATAACAGTATTTAACCAAATACTGCTGATTCCAATACAATTTTGATATTCTGAACTCCAGACCGGAAACAGCAAGGTCTGGACAAAACTCTCTTCGTAGAGTAAAGACGAACCTAAGTAAATCACATTGTGAAAAACCCGAGAGGAATTGATACAAGTGGAAAGTTGACGCCAAACGAACGGACTTCCCCTCCCACCGGCAATCGACGATGGAGAATCAAAGGAAGTGCCGATGAATGGATATAAAATATGCAACTCGCAAATGAAGAAATGACGTGACAAACGGCGTTATTGCACAGGCGTATGAGAGACACATGACGGTGTAATGAACATGTCGTCAAGGTGTAATAGGAAAGCGTAATGTGAAAAATGCGAGAAACGTTGTATATGATAAACAACGTAGTGATTTCCTCATTCACAACAACTTAATGTATATACATGCTCATCATAGAGCAGGATACAACTTATAAAAGCACACGACGTAACAGAAGGGCGTTGCAACAGTAACCCCGAAGTCGATTATAATAATTTTCCTTCTCTTTAAACGCAGTAGAGATGAACATATTAAATGTTTGTAGCGTTAATCACCAAATGTAAGCTCAATGAGATAAATGGGATTATGGATCTTTGTGTCAGTGAACATGAATAATGTATCAATGAACATGGTTACATTATGACCTCTCCCGATGTAATTTGTCTCCTGTACATGAGATTCAGTACTGGAGTTTTATATGGAGAGAATATAAAAACATTTACAACAATGTTACTATTAATAACCAAATAGTCACACAACCGACATCCAGAACAAAGATTTTCCAGGTAACCAAGAAAGATCCTTAAAGAATTTTAAATTCCCGAAGAGAGGAAATACATTTAAGTCTCTCGCCGGCAGGAAAGTGAGGTTATTCAAAATTTATAATTTGAAATGACCTAGCACGAACAATTTGTCGAGAAGAACACTGTACCGGTAATACATACCTGGTAGAAAGAAACCATAGAAGACTTCAAGACTCACGTGTCACTAGGCTTGATCCTTGGCCGGCCAAAACCTTCCCACTCACGCTAGTAATTTTAAATTTTCTCATATGGAAGAAATTAAAATTAGTGCATAACTCCATCTGAATTATAAGCGTAATACAGTATACAGATGGAACCAACATGGTGTGAAATAAAACAAGCAATGTAATAATCAGACAATTGTGTTTCAAGAAAATCACACTTTCACATAGTGGGTGAATAGGTTTACTCACTCACGTAAACCAGCATAAGTGGGTGAATAGGTTTACTCACTCACGTAAACCAGCACGTGATCTCATTGTTGTTCGACACACCCTTAATTACATAAAGAGATCAGTAAAGAAGCTCATTAAGATGCGACACAGGGTCGAAGTAAATAGGGTTGAGTTGTGGTTACGTAACACAAACGCAACAATCATGCTTCATATTCATGTCAGTATGAAAGACATAAAACCTCTGTCAGGACTCTCTTGAATACAGGATATCAAATATCCCGAAATATATAACAAGAGATTACATTTTGGTAGGACCAAGGTGAACCAACCAAAACTGCAAGTCCGAACAGACACAACAACAACAACATGAAAATTTGACGGCTGCAAACAAAGTATCAGATCTCTCCGGCGGGAAGAAACGAAAAACCCCCGCCGATGAGGATACTATTTACAACCCTACTTGAGATATACACAAACTCAATGCATAAAATTCATGAATCAACGAAACCAAACCTGATCGTTTATTGTAGAGATCACCATCGGCCTTCAAATCTCAGCACTAAAAGGCAGACTTACAGAAATGCCGGGAACTAAGTACGAATCTGTCACCAATTGAGCAATAAAAACGAGGTCGCGAGAGCCCGTAAAAACCCACACCAAACACAGCGGGTCGAACTCATTGTTCGTGTGAAGACGTGATATTGAATACACATTGTCTCCATCACGCCTGACTGTGTTATCAGATAAGCCCGAGATTAATATTGACTTTAGAAAATATATCGGGTAATAATTTCAAGATATAAGAATTTTGAAAACTCCGACAAGAGCCAATTTATTTCGCGACGTACGTCCGAAGACAATAAACACATGGCAGATGGAAAAACAGACCATGTGAAGTCTACAAATTTGCCCAAACAAAATTTTGACAAGACAGAAATGTGAAAGAAAAATTATCCCCAAAATATTAATTTAATCACCATCGAACCATTGACAAAAATGACATAGGTGAGACAACATACGGCGAGGAAGTATTCCTTCGTCTGACATTTAATACGAGGATTATTCGAAGTAGACGGCATATCCGGCAGCAACGCTAAAAGCGCATCCAAATTATCCGAAAAACCATCATTGACGTACATGTATGTTCCTAACTTTACACTGAAGAAAAAGGAATCACAGATGAACTCGACGAGACCGGTGTAGGAACAAACGTCGAGTCGAAGTACGAGAACGGCATACCGGAGAACGGGAGGGCCGAAAAATAGAACTAGAATTCCCGGTCTAATTCTCACCGATTTCGTAAGCAGTATGCACTATTTTAATAAGCAATAATCGTCGACAGATTGGATATTTAACGATGGAAATTGATTGAAATATCAAACATTTATAAACAATGTTTCTATCTGTTACCAAGTCAACCTGTCTCAATCCACCATTATATCAGTTTGACCTCATACCTGATAATAGTCTAGTTGAGAATATTTGAGGAGATGAAAATAATGGTTTGTCTTTTAGATCATCACTTGTGACCATCCTCGTCAATGTGAATACTTTCAGTATATTTCCAATACAAATTAAACATTTATAAACAATGTTTCTATTTGTCACCCCAACTCAATCCTAATTGAAGTCCCGTAACATGTCATTTCGCTATTATAGAATCGCTGATTCATCGATAAACGAAACCGCAAGAGCAATTTTGACACTCAATGGTAGGTCTGAATAACCCACCATAAAACGAGAAACGAATTTAGAACTGCGAACAGACAAGACACGTTTATTCCGTTTAGGTAACGGAGTGTGAAAACAAAAAGACAAAGGAGAGGTCGAGCATGATATGCGAACCCACTGCATTTCATTGTCCGACGAGAACAATGGATTGCTAAGGCACGACAGGTTAGCAGTCTTTGTCGAAGTAGACAAAGGAACCGGTTTGACTGCATACATAGCCACACCTAGACATGTAGGCTGTCTAACTAGACGTAGAACCGTCCCGCTAGTATATTTATAGAGGCGGGCGAGTTCTGATTACTAAGACAATGGGAAACATTTATATAATTGCAACGTAACTTCGATAGCATTCAGGTCAATTACAAGCAATTCCCAACAGACGTCTGTCGACTTCCGAAAGAAACGGATCGCCAGACGCCTGCAAAGGTAAGCCCGACTAGCCTGGGCGAAATTTCCCCACGCTAACGGGTCTCTAATATACACTCGGCGAACTTCGCCGATAACACAACTCTTTACAAGAAAACCAAACCGTGTGGGCGTCCAAACTGGACCACCATTTCACACACGAATTACATGCATTAGATATCGGAATCTCAGACATAACTAATGAAAGAATTTCCGACAATAATGAAAGAATTTCCGACAAGAAATAACACAAGTCAAACTGATAAGGATACTGAGGGTCGTTACAACAACAACCCAGGTTGTATAAACACTTCCTTCCTGATGTGTACTGGTCGAGGTACAACAGAGAATAGAGGATGAGTAATGGCTGATGCAGAGCCTTTATAGTAATCCTGCTGGAGTGGGATGGGAGAGTTCTCCTAGGGGCGGACAACTCTCCGCTAGGGGAGCTAACTTTTAGTTTTAACTTCCGTTTTCTACGTTGTATCATCTTCCTGACGGAGATTGAATGGCATGAATTGAAACAGGTTTAAGATTTGGGCTACAAATTAATATTTTTGAAGCCCCCCGGTGTTTGTATTTAAGCCTTTCAATGGGAGTTATATAGCCAAATTATAGCCAGTAAACTTGTTTAATGAGCTTTGGGATCACGTGACCACACGATTTCATGTTGGTATGTCATCTCAGGCAGCTGTATATTTCAGTCAATGAATGAGCATTTATTTCTTCACATTTATCGCCGTATTAATGGGGAAAAGACTCAAAATCCCAGATCAAGATTACTTGGATCATGCTATAGATATAGACTACATAAATTGACATCTTGACATACACTACCATATCAATTTGAACCCGTAATACCTAAATTGGGAAATCTAATGGTGGACTTGTACAGATATTGCTAATGCTGATCCAACAGAATCTTTGGATGGTGGAGATAATTGCCCATATATGACAATTTTTAGACTAACCAACAATAAACAAGGGTTCAATTGAACAAAATGGACAGATGGACAAATGAATCAGAAAGTGAATGAAAGTCTGGGCATGCATAACAAAACAGAAGATGTCTGTTCTGTATGGAGTATGGGCTATGTTCCTCCATTTATTAAGATTATTAAGGACTATATTTTTTAATGAAATTAAATGACTTTTAAGGTTCTTAAGGTGGTGTGCACAGTCTGTTTATGCCATTCGATCAAAAGTTTTTCATGTCGCTTTTTTTTGACAATCCAACTGTACCTCGCTAGAGCTGAACCCTCACTTTAACGCAAGATAACCTTCACCTTTGCAGGATTTTTTTTAAAGTGCAACTGATAGAGATCGTAGTTTGCAACATATATTTATCCTGGCTGATTAAGTCATCATTGTATCAAAGGGAAATGCTTTGTCTGTAGACATGATATTTGTACTATTTACTGTCTGACAAGCAATGTAGACATACACATGGAGAACTGTTTGTCTGGATACAGTATGGTCAATCATAAAGTGAGAATAATCCCCTTACCACTGTGGAAGAAACACTACTGATGTCGTCATTAGAGGTAGTGCTCTCCAGTATCCGTGCTAGCTCAGTACTTATATCTGTGTTGTTATTATTTACGTGGTCTTTCTCAGCACTTTTCAGGAATAAAGAGTCATCCCATTCTCTCTCACACAGAGGGGAGGGCAAATGTTTATCATCGTCCAACTGTGGTAAGGAACAAATAACAGTAGTTAGCTTACAGATATAATCACCCAAATCTTCTCTTTACACAGTATATGCTGTAGCAGAACAACAAAGAACCTCCAATTATCTGTAGACAAAACATATTCATATTTTCCCCTTAGTCCTCAATTTCTGCCAGTTTAATTTCTCTTGCTTTTGACATAATTGAAGGAGAAAAAACATCATAAGACAAGAAACCTAAGGGGCTTCAATATATACCCGTACATCTGAAATTACACTGGTCCAAATTTTAATGGCCTGTTTGATGCCGCCGGTCTCAATTGATAGCAAGCAATCCAGAGAATGTTACACTTATGGCATCTTATATTCAATGAAAAATTAAAAGGGGCTTAACTCTTGGTAACGAGGTGACCTTGAAACAAGAAACGAGAGCTCACATATCCCACACTGAAATAATAAATCGATTCCATTTCAGGCCAGAACATTTTTCATCAAGGTGGAAAAAATGTGAACTAAGTGAAGTAAACCTTATATCAATTTCATAAAGGACAACTCTCCCAGTTAAATTAGTGAATGCACGGTTTTTATTTCACAATAGTTTAACTGAATGTAGCTGTTTCATGCAAGTATCAAACGGGAGACGATTCATAAGGATTTCATGAATTTGAGGTCACGGACATTGACCTTTGACATTGACCTACATTTCGGTACATGACACATCTTGTCACCCTAATGTATCTACTGAAACAAAGAAAAAGTTATTTTTAACAATTTCATGATCAGTGAGGATCACAGTTACCTTTAATCTTGAACTAAATCTTCCCCCTATTGAATCCACTCACAAAATCGCAATTTTTAATAATTTCCTTATTTTTAAACCACAGTGACCTCTGATCTCGACCTACATTTGGTATGCGACAAATCGTTCCTCCTAGGGTATCCACTCATCAAAAAATCAAAGTGTAGATAGAAAACTGTCAATGATCAACAATTTTCTGATTTTTAGATGAACTTTGACCTCCAACCTCAACTATGCGCGACATCGTCTCCACCTAGTGTATCCACTCACAAAAAATTGCACATGTGAATAGAAAACTGTCATAGATACAGACTGGAGATGAAAGATTCAAGGATTTCCTGATTTTCAGGCCAGTGACCTTTCATCTTGACCTCCATTTTAGTACACAACATATCGTCTTCTTGTGTCTTCTCACAAAAAAAAAATGGAACTCTAGATAGGAAACTGTCCCAGATATTGACGACGGACAGGCAGCAGAAATCGCCATTACATAACACATCCACCTTTTTAGCAGCAATATAAAAAACCTTGCTGTTGTTGAAATGAGTCCTCCAGCTTGCCATTTTCCATGATTGTGGTGACACGCAGCATAACAGTTAACACTCTTTAACTTTGGAATGGGTCTTATACATGCTTGCATCCCGTACACAGGTGAATACGACAGACACTTAATTTTCAAATAACCCAGTGTATATTCTTGTATACATACGGAGCTGGTCAATACTGGTTTCAGTGACGCATTTTGTAGGAGAACAGAATGAACATTTTCCAGTGATGGACAACTTAACTGTTTTACTTCCATAAGTAGTCAATAAACCATACACATCCTTTCATAAACCATTAAACACCTCAGCAAAGAAAAAACTCCATACCAGTATTTGTCCGATCAAAATGATTGAACAGAGAAACTTGTAACATTAATATTAATTATCCATTGCATTGTTAATGGGTTAGCTCTGGACTACAGAAGCCTAAGACAACAAAATTATACCATTTTGCGTAGTTCCATTCCAAGGGACTTGATTGGCGCTTTCTTGCTCTTTGGGGTACTCGTAGCACTGGGTACAATATAAACTGGCTCCAGATCATTTTCAGAGTTTGAACATTCAGGAACCCCAAACTTCTCAGCTTTCATCTGTACACTAGAGTGGAGATCATGTGGTAGAGTAAAATTCACAGTTGAAATGCTGCCATGTGTACCAACATTTGGCAAAGTTACAATGAACCAGTTCTCTAATCCCATGCTTTGTGGGATATTTTGGCACAATGAAGAAGAAAATAACAGAAGACATTCTTTACAGTAATGATCAGTTTAGACTTAACTTCACTATTCTTCCCCTTCATCTAATATTCACAGGTTGTCAAAGCTATAGATATTACTGAATGTGAAACTATGTGATACTTTAAAGCTTTTCATATGGTAACCTTCAGGAAATGAAGTTGGTTAGTTTAAACTTATTGTGTTGTTTACAAACAATGAGACTTGGGGAAATGAAGTGATCCGGGCATAAATCTGGATTTCCACATACATGTACATCTGAAATCCTCGAGTCAAAGTTTGGCCCATCTTTCAGGTTAGAATCACTCCACAAAGGAGAACAATAATCTGTCTGGGTACAACGAGTCTAGACGAGGCTTTTCAAGCAACTTCCAAGTAAGAGTGACCCAAAGTATGCAATATGTTACTTTTTGAAGTCGTAACTAACAAATCTTGGAATGTACCTAGCAAGCTGTTGCTGAGTTTCAGATAGTTGAAGTTCCAGCTCCACTTTCTGATCTTTAAGCTCCTGAGAAAAGAACACATTCCATGATTGCATTCCCCAGAAAGACAAAGCAGTTAGTTGACATCCGAGTACACTTCTTTTGTTGACACCTCCAAAATAATAAATTCAGATGGACAGAATGAAATTTAAAAACTTGTTTATGTAAAGAGCTGGATGAGCAGGACAAGGTCACCCTGTGGCCCAATTTTCGTGACAACACAACACTATTTTTAGTGCACATATTTATTGCACCAGCTGCAAGCAGTGCCGAAACGGTAATGTCCGCATTCTAGACACCAAAGGCTAGATTCACTATTGAAATAACACCACCACAGATACCCTCGAACGTAAAAACAAAATGCATACTCTACCACTGAAATCACTTCCACAGAAATTCATTGAATTTTACTCCACATGGAACTTCATATAAACATAAAGATTTCACCCTCCTGATTTTTACCTGCGGCACGCAGGTCTACGGGAGGCTCGCGTTGTTGTTGTTGTTCTTCTTGTTCTTGTGACTTTTTGAAATACGCATGCGCTAAGAGAGTGTGATCTCTGCCACACTTTCCTTTTCAACCTCACATGACAACACTGTCTTCAGGCACGTTTGAATTCATTTGCAACTATATTCGGTGGAATTAATTATTGCTTCGTTGATTTCCGTTCAGACTTCAATTGTCTTACGTCAGTCGCTTAAAAGCTGTCGGTCGTCACATCAGTCACTGTCTTCAGATATTACCATTTTCATTGAACAGGATGCACATGTATATACAATTTAAGATCCTTGGATTTCTTATATACCAAGGAAGACGAGCCGCAACCTTGTCAGTGGTTCAGCTAATTTGCATACAGTCACAGGCGACTGTCTTAGAAAGTAGAAAAATAAGTTCACTACTTCAAGTAATCATTTTATCTACCCAATCTAGATAAAACACAAATTGGTGAAGAAGCATAACAAGTAACGCATTATCATTATGATTAACATTGAATAATACTTGGTATCAAATTATAGATCATGCATCATAAAAACAAACGCAACAATTACGTTTCAGAAGTAAGCGGAACAACTCCGCAACTTTCACCGAATAAAGATGTTTAACTTTACCCCCAAGCAATTCGCATATATGGAAATATGTTTTAAAAGGAAGAATAACTTAACCCTCTGTGGGAATCGAAACAATGACCCTCCAATCCCTGGACTTGCACTTAATGTCTTAGCTATACCGACTCATTGATAATACTCAAAACTGGTTTCTTGCGCAAATGATTTTATAATACATAAATGACAATGGAGTATTTAATGAGTCAGACAACCCTATGCGCGAACAATACATCATAGTTGTGCAGTTATATTGTGTACTTTCTGTTACAAGCATGAAATTTGGCACATAGCTATTTCGAATGATCCTCTTTCGGAACACAGTCCCTCTATCCTCATTCTCGCAAGCCAGGGCTTTGCTTCGCTGATATTGATGTTCTCGTCCTCTTCCGCACTCATAATCCCTTTAGAATTGCATTAATCACTTCCGTAAAATCAATACTTATGTGTATCAGCAGACAATGGGCAGAAACATGTTGCATTTGACATCATTCTCTCAAGTCAGAGCCCATTTCTGCTAGAACTTACTGGTTCTACATTTCACAATTTACGTTACTTTGTCAATCAGTTTTATGAATGAAATTACGTCATATATTAGCAGATACTGACCATAAAAGCGATCTATTTGACCTCGTTGTCAAAAGCTAGGACCTTGATTTCCTTGAGAGTTTTTTAAATTTATTTTGATACTTAGATACCCTTTCATATTGACTCATTGATAATACTCAAAACTGGCTTTATGCGCAAATGATTTTATAATACATAAATGACTATGTAGTATTTAATGAGTCAGACAACCCTATGCGCGAACAATACATCATAGTTGTGCAGTTATATTGTGTACTTTCGGTTACAAGCATGAAATTTGGCACATAGCTATTTCGAATGATCCTCTTTCGGAACACAGTCCCTCTATCCTCATTCTCGCAAGCCAGGGCTTTGCTTCGCTGACATTGATGTACTCGTCCTCTTCCGCACTCATAATCCCTTTAGAATTGCATTAATCACTTCCGTAAAATCAGTACTTATGTGTATCAGCAGACAATGGGCAGAAACATGTTGCATTTGACATCATTCTCTCAAGTCAGAGCCCATTTCTGCTAGAACTTACTGGTTCTACACTTCACAATTTACGTCACTTTGTCAATCAGTTTTACGAATGAAATTACGTCATATATTAGCAGATACTGACCATAAAAGTGATCTATTTGACCTCACTGTCAAAAGCTAGGACCTTGATTTCCTTGAGAGTTTTTTTAATTTATTTTGATACTTAGATACCCTTTCATATTGACTTGGAAGTCGTTTTCGCGAATGCAATAATTTGATGTACCAAAAGATAATAACGAGAATTCGACATGATTCTCTTATACACACAGACCTTGTTTAGTGAACTAACCCTGAAATTTCGCACTTAGATCACCGTCCGGATGACTTAATGGCAAACATATTCGCGAATTGATTATAGGGAGATATCCATAGATACTGACAAGAAATTTTTCTTATTTGCAGATTTGATTTAAAAAAAAAATTAATAAAATTATCAACCTTCGAAAAGGCTTGACCAAACATGTCGGATGAGGTGATATCTCCTAAGGATAAAATAGGTAATCATTTGTATAGAAGGAGCAAACCATGTATTGCTATTGGCTTGCTGCTGCGTGGAAAAGAGTGTCAAGGTACCGTATTTAGTTTGCAGATGATAACCCACATAAATGCAGAAACTTAATTTATTATTCTAATCGAATATCAAGACTGTCACAGGCGTCAATTTGAATCGTGAAAAATGTCATTATGCCTCTTGAACAGTTCGATAAAGCCTTCAACCCCATTCCATAGTTTCACAGATCAAAGTGATAGACCTGATAATAAATTCATTGAAAATTAACTTTGAAGGAAATATAAATTTTTCATTTTCCTCGGCAAAGTAAGCGAGAAGGGAGACTGAAGAGCGTAGACGTTCGCGCTATGACTGAATCCATGAAATTTGTTTGGATTTCCAAATATTTGAAAGCCTTTTTCATTTGCAAAATTCAACGGCTGAACCGAATGTTTTGAAACTTGGAATACACGATACTTGTACCAAGACATTGCCAAAGCGATCATTGTGACCTCGTCTGTCAATTCAGTATAGACGGCACGGACCAGTCAAAATCGTCGGAATTTGAACGGGGAAAGTGAATATATATATATGGTATCAAACCTATTAGTCAATTCCTACAATTGTGGGTTAGAAGTTGAAAATTTCTTCCCTTGGCATGAAAACACTTGCAGATGGCGCTTTTTTTCTACAATTACCACTACCTCCGCTGATATGTCTTTCACTGTATTATTGCCACTGCCGCAGGTTTTGACTACAATGTAGTCATTTCTCACTTGTTTATTTCACACATGCTGAAGAGTTCTTATCACAACTAAGCTACATGCACCACAATATTAAAGTCTGTCCATTTAAACTAGAGCCTTAGGCACTCAAACGGGCTATTTAAATGTAAAATAAGCTGTTGGAATAATTCCACTAAACTCTTTGATGTTCCGTCCCATGGCGAAGAGCCATACTTGTAATCTCACACATTCCTCTCAACAAGGATCTCTAGTGCATTAGTATAATTGTAAACATATATTAAAAAATATAACTTGTCACCGTTGGGACAAACTATGTCACGCACTATGAACAACGCTGATTGGCTGTTTACACTATCGCACTGCACAACCTGTATCCATCTCGGCCATCTATACACGGTAAGACTGACCCTGGGTTCGTATGTATCCATTTTCAGTCTACTTTCGGCAACTGCAAAAGGGAATTTCCAGAAATCAATACCACGTGACTTCGTCAGCCAATCAGCTAAAATCTACCGACGTAATCCGCCATTTTCGAGTCATGTGATGAACTACTTGTTCAAACTTTCAGATCCACCACACCTCTTGGATGATAGGAAAGTTATACATACCTATATATTTTGTAAGCCCAGGCAATATCTGTTTCCAAAGTGGTATGAAAACCTGTTATTTATCAGATTTCTCGAGTCTGTTCTCCACCAGATGAAGGTCGAACAGAATCCGGTAAAATACCGGATATCGCTCCGCGATAATGGAGACACACGATTCACAAGCCATCTTATGGATGGCGAAGTGTACGCAAATGTGAAACTCAAAACTGTCAAACGTGTTTGTCTCGGTTGATCAATCCAAGATAGCCAATCAGCGTTGTTTGTGGTGCATGACGTAATTGTTATGATTTCAGGTTCGAGGCTACGGTAGTCCCTCTTACATATCGCTCCAATTTCTGGCCCACGTAACCCTTTGCCTGAAGCTGTGAATCTGTGTCCGTGAAAACGTTCAATAAATGCCCATTCACGAAAGATTTTACCTATGAGAGTGACGAAGATGGGCGATTGACATTACTAACTCCACTGAAGTGTATGCAGCATAAACTGAGACGAAACGTCGTGAGATCCATAAAACCGTATCAGATTCATCACGTACATCTAGCCCGAAAACATCGGCTAAGGAGTCTATTTTTTTTTATTGTTGTTGCTGAATGTGATGGGAATGCCACGCTCCCTTACCCTATATTCACCTATCACAGCTAGAGTTTCTGAGTTACACGTACATCCATAAAGCAAAATTATATTAGCCAGACAGATGAAAGTTGGAAGTATGCACCACAGGTGCTTCTATCTACCGCTCTATGTTCCACCCCCAACCCTATACTATATCGGGTTGGGGGTGGAACATAGGACGGTAGATAGAAGCACCTGTGGTATGCACGCATGGATTCGCTACAAGAGCCAACTTATCCGACGATCATTCTGAGTCCGAAAACCCCACAGATCCAAAGTACCGGATTGACATCAATTACCAAGCTCTTGATCTCTGGTTAAGAAAATATTGACAGCTGGCTAATTGACAGATAATCCTGTAGACAAATGTTCGACAGAAAATGAAGATTTAATTTATGTGAATCACTGCAAATGGGTCGCCTGCTATTCATTCACCTTTTGGCTTAAAAGATGGCGGAAAACAGAAACAGAACTGGTTAGTGGCAAACCTTGTTCCTAGGGGACTTCACGCTTTCCTACATATATAGCCACTATATATCCTATTGCTGTAGGAAGAACTTCTGTGTGCGACTGTGGGAACGAGGTTAACTCTTCTTAACAGTTACGATCCTTCTACATATAACTTGCCATTACAAATCAACACCAACTACTGTATGGAGAATATATCTGTCATTATGGTGGGGGTTATCTCCCCTGTCACCTTTCTTCATAAAGACACTGGGTGCATGTAATATGTAGAGCTCTTATTGTGTAGATCAGGGAAATGCTTTCAACATTCCAAGAATATTTCAGAAGCAGAATGGAAAGACAACATTTCTGAATACAGGAAAATTATTATGTAAATGAATTGACCACCACAGGATTTTAGAAATTTACCATAAAAAGATAATGGTGAGGGTCTTGATGGGTAAGCTCAAATGGTGAAAATTCCAAACTGTAACTCACATATTTTATGAAAATGTAAATGAATACAGGCAAAGTGAAATATCCCATTGTTTTCTAAAATGAATTACACTTATACTGGTATTATTTAAGACCTAAATTACTGCCCGGACACGCTTTCTAATGAGAATGAGTTAGCCCCACAAAATCACTCAACATGCGCCTCTCAAAATCTGTGGTTTAGCAGACGACATATTTTGAGTAGGAAAGTAGTGCCACTGGAAAATTAACAAATACACGCATAAAATTAGATAAATACAAAATGTAACTTGAAGATATCAGACCTGAAACTATTCACGAACATTAAAAACATGGACACTCTAAAGAAGGAAGTTTCAGACCTCTTTCTTGTCGTGTAAGAACTATCTTTTTCTGTGTTAGCAAGACACAGAGCCGATGCTCAAGTTTTCCTCACTTTAAGACAGGACCATTAGTCCCTACGGGACTAGCCCCGTAAAAAGTCATCTACTTTGGAGCTTGTCAGAACTCAATAAATTCTGGATAAATTTTCTCTTTTGCAGCATGTAGAACAAACTGAACTCAACAAAATGAATACCATTTCTCCATGATATTGATAATACATCACACTTGAAAGAAAATTGTAATTCTCTTCATATAAAAATAAAATTTCATGTACTGCACCTTAATTACATAGGGAGACAACCAGATGTATTCATGCTCACTAGCACAAAGGTCACAGATGCCGTATAAAGTAATAACAGGTGGTCCGTGGGAGTGTCCAATGCCCAGTGAAATTGTCGAATGATACACCGCACTCACCTCTATGACCGTAAACATCATTGATGAGCTTTGTGCTAGACAACACGAATACATAATGATGTCTCCCTATGTAACGGAGTCCCGGTACATTAAACAACTGTACTGGAGTTTTATATGGGGAGAATTTCAAAGTTATTTCAAGGTTGATATATTATCGATATCAACTTAATAATGGTGGTTATTTTGTAGAGTTCAGTTTGTTCTACACGATATGCTGAGTTAACTAAGCTTATTGATTTCTGACAAGCTCGAATGTAGAGGACTACTTAAAATTGACAGGCTACAGGAATCAAAACTCAGGTGAGGTTACGTACATTATAAGAGGATCATGGGTTCAAAATCAAGACCTCAGCAAATCCAGGACATACACCAGTAAAATAGAAGCAATCCATAAAACAAGGTGCACATAGATATTGCTAGCCTATAGCTACATTATATCGAAATTCACAATATTCTAAATTTTTATATTTGCATGCACAATATACTTACATTGCTCATTCTTTTCATATTATCGAACTTGGTTTGGAGTTCTTCACATTTCTTTGATTTCTGCAAGAGGAACGTGAACTGTACTTTAATCCACATTCACAGAAATTTTCCAATGTTGCACAGATATAAAGTGATGGTCGTATTGTGTTTTTCCCCTGGGATGTCTCTAAATTCTAGTTTCCAAAAATAATTTACTGTTTCATGATACTGGTATCTGGAATAATTTTACCCTGAAAGTTAGAAATTTACTAAATGTTTTAACAAATCTCTCCATTTTCCACGAGGGCTGTTCGAGAAAAAAGTACATGGGCAGGGGGGGGGGGGACAAAAGGCACTTTATATATTGGCGTATGGGTTGTGGGATAAAAGAGTTATATAATTACATGGGTGGTTGCCTGATGGATAAACATAATGGCATTTATGTTGATTACATATTATATTCAATAATATGAGTGGTGGGGGAAAAATTATATTTCATTACATGGGTGGTTGGGGCAAAAATAAAGTGCCTTCTGACCCCCTCTCCTCCCATGTATTTTTTTCTGGAACAGCCCTGAATGCGCTTGTGACAGTTACCTCATTCAAATGAGTTTCGATTGAATCCCTTTCCTCTTCAGATCTTGCCCAGAGATGCTGAAAAGTCAAAGATAGAATAATTGAAGATAACGAGCATTCTGAGAACCCAAGTAGGTGGCTCAGGAACAAATACACAGGGGCTGAAATAATCTGTTCGAACCTAGGGGCCAGTGAGCCCCAGATGAAAAAAATCTAGGAGCCAAATTGATTCTCCAGGAGCCGACCCATTTTTTTTTATTTTTTTTTTAATATATATATCAGTATATGGTATGATGGTCACAAATGGCGAGCTGGTGACCAATTATTACAAAGCCTGATACACTGAGGGAGGAAACTGTCCCTCTGCTAATCTTTTAGAGCGGAAAAAGAATAATGAAACTTTCTAAATTAACATGTTGCTGTAATTTTCATTCAATGTCCATAGGCCTGAATGCACAGGATCATGAACAAAAAGTATGTTTATGCGCAAGCATATGCATAATAGGGGTCTATAAACCTCAAAAAATAAGTCACCAGACCATCAATGATCAGAATGGTTGAAACAATATATATGTCATATATCCAACCTCTTGGATTTCGAGATGCTGGAAATGTGTCAAAGAACAAGGATTTTTTTTAATCAATGGTGGGCATTGTTGTTGTTCCACTGTTGATGGTTTTACTGAAAGTATTAAATTAATAATCATATCTAGCCCTCTTTTTCATAATTCATTATGTGATACAGAATTTACCTTCTGCTTGAAGAGTGTTGTCTGTAAATCGATCTGCTGCTTTTCTGCGAGTTGAATGTCAGACTTGGCCTTCTCCAACTGAGAACAAAGAAACAAGTGATATTTTTGATGAGACAATAACAGACAGGGAACACTTCCTTAAATACACAGATGTACAATTTTTAGCCCAGACAAATAAACAGTGCAATAAAGCTAACAATATACAGCAGGGGCAGATACAGCTTTTTAATTTGGACGCCCTTTTAGTTTGAAATTTTGGCCGGGGCTGTGGGGCCCGTTCTCAGATGCTCTAAAACGCATCAGATGCATTTCCAGACAATAAATTTACATATGAGATTATGTCAATTTTTATAGAAAAATTGTAAAAAAAAAAAAATTCTATGAATTCGGTGAGATTTCTAAACTCTTCCGTAAGACCGAGAGTTTAATCCATATTTCTTGATACTCACGGAATTCCGAGAGACTTGGCAGGTCTGCTTTTATATTTTTATGCGGCCCGAATGTTTCTGAATAGAACGGCGTATTCCCCCGCCTCTTCCTTCACAAGCTCAGCAGTTCTCTTCGGACTGTTAGCATAGCTGGCTCTTTTCGGATTATGAGAACTCCCGGTTGTCGGTGGCCGACCACGAGGCATTTTTGTCTTCACAGGAAGTAGAAATCTGCTCGAATCAACCTCGCCATCAGGGGTCGCTGCGCAAACACCTTGTTTCACGCGGCTCGCAAGACAATAACTTCCGGCTAGCGTTCAGTGTGGCTTAAGCTATACATTTCCCGTGAAGTGAAGTTCATATGAATCGGGTTGGTGAAAGTAACTTAAGTAGTGGTTCGCATTGGCGATTTACTTCTTGATTTCGCCGCTTCATTTTTGAAGTGACAAACGGAAACGTGAGTAAACCATCTCAAAATTAAATACAAAACGTAAATTTGCTGCATAATAAACTAAAATACTTGGATTTTTTCGCCGTAATTTGGGCGTTTTTCGTTTCTTAATTTGGGGGTTTTTAGACCATGTTTATTTTGGGCGCCGTATAACGGTATAAAATAAGGCCTGTATCTGCCCCTGTACAGGTTCTCTATCTCACCAAACTCGGTAAGCCTAGACAGCTATAACAGGAACGTTTGCAAGGAGTTCAAAAAGTAAATGTTCAATACTTCAGAAAACAAAAAACTTCTCATGGATACTACGGACAACAAAATAATTTAACTGTACCCAAATGGATCTTACCATAATCAGACCTATGCCTAAAACAAACAGTGTTTACCTTTTTCTCAAGAACATGCACCTGGCTTTCTAAACCCAGGTTTGCCTTCTCCATTTGTTTGAGATGGTCAAAGAGATCCCTCTTCTCTTCCTCTAATACAGCTACAGTTGCCTTCAGATCCACGTTCTCCGAAAGGGTTTCTTCTCTTCTCTCTACAACCTGCTGCAAACTGGAGAATTACAACATGAAGGAATCAGTGATGACATGGATGTTGCTCAAACAATAACATAAGCATAAGCAATCACCAGCTTTGAAAAAGGTTCCAGTGGAAGCTGGTGCTCATATTCAAATATCAGAGATTGGAGTGACCTGGCAAAAAAAATCTGGAAAATGGCAGATTTTCATCGATTTGTGTATCATTTACTTGGTTACAAAACTTGACAAAAATCTGGAATTCCAGATAAATCTGGAAAACTCCAATCACTGAAATATGCATGTTAACAACCCGCATGTAACAGTATTGACCTTCACCAGGAATGGAGAATGGGGAAATTAGTTACACCATTGCTCTCTGGTCATGAGGAGGGTGAGATCTCATACTCGCACATACAGCCCTAGAGCAACACCAGTGTCGGCTCTCTCGCATAACTCGCTTTGTCTCTCTCAGATTTCGCTCCAAAAAGCTTTATAAAACTCATTTACTGAGGAAATCAATCACTTCCAAGTGGGGTAGACTGAATTATGCTATAATCAATACCGTGAGGCATGTTTTCATCAGTATTTTATAGTACTAGAACTCGTACCTGCATAAGAAAGATGGCAACTGTCAAAACTGAAACTTTGTCAATGGTGTGTAACTTGTGCACACAAAGTCTTCTAACCTACGAAGGTTCAACTCTGCTTTGACATGGGATTGTGTTGTACACATGTCATATTTTGAGGATTTTATTGCTAACTTGGCACCTATATATACTTGAAATCTTGAAAATTTATAACTATTTGGGGGTCGATTGAGTTTCTGTTTTCACTTAAAAATGATGATTTGTGCCTGCAAAGATGCTCATGATGTTAAATTAAGTAACCCTGAATACACAAGGCTTTTCATCTATTGATACCTCATTGATTGACACCAAAAAATTCACAACCCAATTTAATGTACAGAATTATTCACCTTTTCATTCTTTTAGTTATCTCTTCCAGTTTCTGAGACTGATAAGATGCTGTTTCTTCAATCACCTCGAGTTGTGCTTTCAGTTTTCCATTTTCTTCTGATAACTTCTTGTTTTGGTGATGCAGCTTGTCAACTCTGAGATTCAAATCAGCGATTTCTCTGGAAATAAATGATGCATATGATGAAGACAAGGTTTGAAGTAATCCAGTCTTAAACTATAACTCCTGGACTTATAAGATGTCACAACTGTCCATGCTTGATGCTTGTTGGACCAAAGATAGACCAGTATTTTGACTGCAGTGGCATGTGGCACTATGAAATTCAACATCATTGTTATCCGTGACAAAGCCAAGGTTCGTAATACTAATCTTGGTTATGGTAGGTACATGTAACTGTCAATGAACATGGTCGGACTTCCTTGATCTTGTCTGAGAAATGTGAAAATTCACAGATATTTGGAGAATGAAACATAACCCAACCTCATAATTTTTGTCTCTGCCTGAAGCTCAAACATGATGAACCATTTAACACTGCTCTGAGCATTACACGTTTTAGCAAAGGCCAGATTTTAGAATATGTGCACAATGCTTTCTGCACAGCTGTTCTTCCACAAAAAAAAGTACAAAATCTTAAATATTTCCTACAGGTTTGACTTAAAATGTACACTTCTATTCATCAGAAAATGCTGAAATAGAATACATCTTGAGAAGACACAGGAGTAAGTTCAGTCCATTAACTGATTGGCTGCTGGATTCTTCTGTATGGTAGGTACACTGCAGCTCAGCAAAAATATCATTCATACTCATGTGCTAAGATTTGCCTTATGTAGCATCCGGTTCATACTAGTTCGGTCAATGTTTATTTATTTTGTATTATACAGAAATATATACAAGTGTCCGAGTAAACACATTTTATTGAAAGCGATTACATGGACTTCACCTAACCTTATTGTCGTCAAAAATGGCAATTTTCATCGAAATAACGCTCGAAAAACGTGTCTTTAAGAATTACTTTCTTCTTTCTATAAATAGTCATCATTTTGATGCATGGCCAAGGAAAACACCCGTTGACAATGGATTTGAAAGCAAGATAAAACAGAGGGATATCCCATTTACTGAGCTGGAGACCAATGCATCCCGTGACTGGGAACAACGCGATCCACGTGGACGAAATAAAGGCCATACAACACCACCTGTACTAGTGGGGTTTTCCATGACGTAATTTCAATACTGAAGGAAAATTCAATCGCTGAGAAAGTTGACAGAAATGTAAAAAAAAAGTTTGTTCACCGATTTCATCGAAAACAGCACTATGGAAAGATAAACTGGGCTTCAGAACTTCAACTATGCCAAAGAATCATATATTTTGATGGGGTTTTCCGTAAATATTTTATATTTTCTGAGCGACCTCGACTTCCGTCATTTTTTCTAGGACAGAAAAGAGAGAGAATTGAGGTTTATCATCGCATTCAGCAATATTTCAGCTATATAGCGACGATCAAACAAAATTCCAAGTATTCCAACAGAAACATGTTAACAACCCAACAATCCAGAAATAATCAACACACACACCAAAAACATTAAAATTTATACAACAAACCGTTTTCTCTCAAATAACTTAAAATACAGTCTTTTTTTACCCGACTAAAAAGATCTTCTAAAGTAGCTGCTTGATAAAAATATTATAATCTCTTACGATCTTAAAATCTGTACAGTCGATCAGAATATGTTTCACTGTGAGATCTTAGTGGCATGGAACACCTTGAGGCTGGTTCCTTTTTTTAGTAAATGTTCTTGAGTTAATCGTGTATGGCCAATTCTACATCGCCTGATCATGGCTTGATTGAAACGTTTCTGGCTGCTCAGATGAGTATATCCCACAGTTTTTTGAAACTCATGAAGTTTATTATTATTCACAGCATCCCATATACATTAAAACAGCTTTCTCACAAAAGCACAGATAGAGGGTCTGAAATCACTGTATGAGATTCCAACAGGATCAACCTCATTCTCTAGGGCTGCCTTAGCCATATCAAGTTTAAGTCCAGGAAATCATGTCAGTCTTAGCTAACAACATATGCATAGTTTTTATTAGGTTTCATGCATGGCAAATTTGAAAATATCGATTTTAGACAATGGTACCTAGCCGTATCCGCGTAGACAGACATGTTCAGGGCCCCGTAAGTGCTCCGATCAAATCAGTTAATCGATTGCAATGATGTTGTTTGCTGTATGCATTATAACCTAAAACAATCTACCTAATTGCATGAAACGCTGAACATGTAGCCCAGTATCAGCACAGCTGCACTATGATGTTGAATACATATAAAATGAAAGAATGACAAGTCTGGGACACTCTAACATGCATCCACAAATAAAAGTTATTTCATGCCATTCTACTATTTATATGTGCATGAAGATACTGGTATTGCAAACATGGTGTAAATCAATATCATAATGATTCAGTCAGCGGATTAAATATCAACCAGCACAACCATCATTATCGGGCATGAAATTAAGCTTTTGTAATTTGACTCTGTAGCCATATTGATTGGATATATTGTAATATTTCAAGACATTAAATCCTGAACAAAAACAAAAGCACTTTCAAATTTTGAACTTACTGTTCTGACAGCCTCTGGATTTCGCCATGTTTGTGTCTTCCATGAAACAATGCATGATCTCCTGGTTCATCAATACCTAATTAGAAAACAGACCGATTATACTCTGAAAATTTACAGCACTCAATAATACCACCTCTCAACATGCAAGATAAAATCCATTCCAAGGTCACATAATTAAATTATTCGAGCTGTAAGTGATGTCAAAAGGTGTTATACATTACACTGTATTTTTTAATATACATGAACTTTGCCTTACAGGACAAGCACATAATAGGACACGGTTATGACGGGTTGTTTTAGCACTTTTCCGCAGGTCATTTACAAGTCATTCGTGTATTATGGCATGAACCCGTCAAGAGTTTTGACGTAATGAGTAAATGTGACAATCCACATGTCATGAACTAAACACCTGCCAGCTAGTGTACATTAAATTCTTTGTAGAGAACAAGGTGCCTGATTGGCTGAGCCAAGCCAAATCTCATTTAAGCAGATTCCAATTAACAGTTGGCAACCACAATTTTGAAGGAACCAAATCATTAGATCCATTTTTTGCTCAAACAGACTTACAAACAGTTCCAATGAGTCAAAGAGACAGAAATCAAGAAGAACTATTAAACCAGAGCTGACCACCTTATTCCCCTACATAGGTCCCATAAAAAAAATGCCTTGTTTCCCATCACCGCCCGCCCCGATTTTTCCGCCCGCCCTGATTTATTTTTTATTTCTTTCTCACCTGCCTTGTTGGTGTTTCTTTTGGTATGAAAATGAGGTATAACTGACTCTGGTTTGCACCAGCGACTGTTGTGGCGCGCTATGAATGCTTGTTGCGGATACTTGACTGTTTTGTGTGTGGAGATACTGAAGAGGTTTATCTAGTCGTCCTTTCCAAGACTGTGATAATAATTCTGTTACCTTTTTATCTGTAACTGGACCTCGAAGGTCTTTCAATGAAAAGTATCAAGGCGACATGTCCGTCGGCGTGATATTGTTGCGCTGTTTGCAATTTTATGGTTGTAATTTCATTTTCGTTCTGTGTATAAATTTCTAGTCGTATATAAATGTATAGTACTAATACAGGAACACAACATCTGCAGCATTGTCACGGTATAAATGTATAGTTGACATTCATTTTCCGTTGAAGAACTTACGTTGTTCCATTTCTCAGTGATATAGTTTCATGCCTAGTGGACTTTGTGGTATTGACTGCCTAAGGTCATATTCATGACGGTCAATTCATGATCGTCATGTTCTCCATTTCGCGAGAATAGCTCAGCTTATTGTTTCCTGCTGGAATAAAACACCCACAGTTTTGTCTTTCAAATCACAATGATTTAGATTTTATCAATACCATCTTTCGAGTTCTGTCTACCTGAATAGGAATGAAGAGTTTGCGACTACAAAATCAGAATGAGATGATCTCATATAGCAGTATGCAGGAGGTGAGAATGGAAATACAAACGCCATGGCATTTCTGTCAATTATCCAATGTATTCAATCAATCTCTAGCAAGACTGTGTACAAAATGAAACTTTAAAATGAATTTTATATACATGTATACCATTTTAGGACCAAATTAAACTATCACTATCTTAATATTTGTGGATTCTTGAATGAACTAAACCATTCCTATGGTCTTCCGAAAATAAAAAAGGAACGCCCGTCCGACTTTTTGAAAAGTCAGTGATGGGAAACAAGGCATTTTTTTATGGGGCCATATGTTCATTAAACTCGAAGAATGTCCCAATCTCATTTAATGAGATGGGAGTTCATTTCATTTTGCAAGAAGATGGCCGCTTTAGTTTTTCGGCCATTTTGTCATCATTTTCTAGCATGTTTCATGACATAAATGAGAGTTTTCTGAAGTGTTGTTTATAGACTTTCCTGTATCCTGATGATAATGAGCTGAATACTACAGAATTCTACGAAGAGAGAATAGATTACCATAATTCTTCTAATTTTACGAACAGCATTGTTAGACTTAGAAGCAGAAAAAAAAAAATCTTTATGTCAACTGAGGCAGGCCTTGTGATTTGTACGGGCCCTGGCGAGTGATTAAAGCACACCTAAAATCGTGCAAGGTGTGTGGTTAGCACACCTAAAATGCACACCTAATTTTTTTTAAGGCGTGTGATACGGTGTTTGAAACGTTAAGGTGTGAATTGAAATAAATGTGTGCTGGCCGAGAATCCATCTCGCAGCAATGTTTCAGGATATCCAGGGGGAACTATTATATTTACTGGTTTAGCTATGAAAGATATTGAGGTGATAATAAAATCAAGAAACACTGTTTTAAATTTCTTTCTTTTTTTTGTATTTAAAATTAACACAATCAGTTAATGAGCCAAAAGCTGAAAACAAGATTGGCAAAATAGAAATAAAACTCTGAAAAACCACAAATTGTAAAAAAAAAACTGACTAGGACTGGCACATGGCAATTTTTACATCGTCATATTCATCATTCCAATCATTCAATCCATTCACTTGCCTTCAGAAATCTGGAATGTCTGAATCAGTTTCAATTTCCGAACACTCGCGAAGTCCATCGCTGTTACGTGTCTAACCAAGTTTGGCTTCAGCAGGTAACAAGTTTCGTTTTTGCCGTAACGTCGGCTACTATTTGCCTCTATCTATACACTTTGTTTGGCTGATCGCTGTGTTTCTGTCACACTTTGCAAAAGGCCAGTACCACCTTATTGTCCGCATTGTTAAAAGGAATGCAAAGTTATCCCTCAGGCTCCTTTCCCACTGACACAGGGCTCTTTTTCTAATTTGTTTCCACGTTTTTAGGCCCTGTGTCAGTTGCCATTTCACCATTTCGTTTTCAACCAAGTTGGCCCTTGACACTTGTTTCAATGATAGCGATTGGCAGGCTGCCGTGAACGAGCCAATGAAAACGCTCAACAGATCAGCTTACATATAGACTCGGACTGGCACATGGCGATAGATAGATGATATAGAGCCCAGTTTTCGACAGCGTGTGTTGATGATCGGCGGACGGGGCTCAATCGTAAGTTTTCAACCGGTAATGTTTAATTTTACGTTCAAATCTACGTGAATCCGTTTAGATTCGCCCGAATGCCCTGTCAGGCGAATCTTCACGGGAATGAATTCGCGGATTCGTGTCAAAATTTGACATAGCAAAATTGTGAAGGGGATCATAAAGTATAAGGCGCGCGTTCAAAACGCACCTCAGTGCCTCTTCAGGCGTGTTATGGTGCGCGTGCGCGATCGCGCGCCTCAAATCACAAGGCCTGCTGAGGCTAAATACTGTGGCATGGATATGTTATTTATCCCAAGAACTGAAAAGACAGCTAGTGAAATTCGTGCAATGTTAGCAGATTTCTGAAGTTAACATTTGTGGCCGTCTGACTAATCAGATAAATTAGAGTAGAGAACATTATAATTGGTATAAATTTGTCATGCAGATATTTCACATCACATACCTATTAGGACACTGGACTTGTGGCTTTTGCTACACTTGGTTTCAAGATCCGCTAGCTCACTGGCAAAGGAAGAACGAAGTACTATTGGGAATAACATTAACTGAAGCAGTAGACCTGGAAATAACATGAGATTGATCTAATCAAAACCCCTCGGCGGCTTTCCCCAAGTGACTAAGACCCATGTGTAGTGTGAATTGGGGAAGAGATAGTTCTATGTGGGATGATCAAGATATACCGGTAGTTGGTTACATTCAGGCAAATAGGACAGAAACAGAAAAATTATATATCTGTAAAGGGGCATAACTCTGTAAAATATGGGTCGAGGGGAGCCACTTTCGATAGGCGTCTGACTTAGCACTCTGTAAAATAGGAACGGAGAGGAATAAGCTGTACCGAACATGGATCTGCAGATATAACTTGTACATTCAACTACAGATAACAAAATCGGAGATTATTACATCCGAAAGGGGCATAACTCCATAAGCTGAGGCGAGTAATCCTTTGTTGGCTTGTAGAATACAGCAATATAAATAAGTTCCCAAAATATAGTAGCTATACCGAACACAGTTCTGCAGACATAGTTGGTTACATTCAGGCATATACGACAGAAACAGAAATTCATATATCTGTAAAGGGGCAGAACTCTGTAAAATATCGACCGAGGGGTGCCACTTTCGATAGGCGTCTGACTTAGCACTAGATAAATAAGTGTTGAAAATTTCATGGTTGTGTCTCAAGCGGTTTTGCCTAAAATGCGGTAACGGACGAACGGAGGTACGGACGTATGGACGGACGTACATGGCAACGACAATACCCCGAGGCCAAAATGGCCGAGGGGTAAAAACTATTACACTCTCATCTGTAGCATGGCTTCTGATATGAATATTATCTCTGCTATTAAACCAATAGCATAAGCTCAAGATTGGGATGTGCTACTATAACACACCTGGATAAAGCTTGAAGTGTGTGTAAAAGGTGCCTAAATATGAAACTGTTGGTGGGCAAGTGTCATTTTATAGGTTCAGAATTCATACTTTTAAATGGAATATGAAACTGAAAAAGACAATCCAAAGTTTAGAAAACAGGACCATAAAGAGTAACATGGGATTTGCCAGGATTTCTTGAGAGGGGTTGTTTCCTATGCTTACATATTACAGAGCCCAATACTGTGCTGTCTATATCACAGAAAAATAACATGTGGTTGGGCACTGAAGGGAGGTCATTCAGCCTCGAGTAGAGCATATTTCCAGCTATCAGCACCAACAAATTTGTATCTTTGCAACAATACAAATAGATAATGTATCATAAGTATCAATCTATTCTAAAAATAAAGAAATGCTAAACATGTATTTCAGGTAACTACATACCACAATCCCATAATAAATGTGTAAGCTTACCTCTGAGGTTTGATCTTTTCTATCCACTCTGAGATGTGTTTCCTACAGATATCCAAGTTGACCATGATGTCCATGTGCTCAGGATCCAGTAATGTCGCAAGCTGTTCAAGGTCTGATTGTCCAGCCTTCATCAACAAAATATTTGGAGGAAAAGAATCAAGTAAAGAACACTAACCGTAAATAAATTACTCAACATCTGGAAAACCAAATTATAATGTATACCAGGGGTCGAAATATTCAAAATAGTTTACCTGTCATACGAGACAGGTGACCAAAATGTTTACCTGTCACCTGTAAGAATTACCTGAACATGCAATCGTAACATGAACATGTAACTCGAGATTAATGACAAAGTATCTATGTTGCAAGACACTAATAAATTAATGACACCTTGTTTACTTGCACTTATTTGCAGGTGTTACTTTTGAATGAATTTTGTTGAAGATATATTTTGAACTCCAAAACAAAATTATTGGCTACCTGTCAATAGAGACAGGTACTTTATTTCTCTACCTGTCCCTTTCAAAAGTTACCTGTCAGAGACAGGTAGACAGGTGTAAATTTCGACCCCTGTGTATACTCAGCACAAAACATACGTACTAAACTGTAAATTATCATATATGTATATACAACGTTAAGTCCAAATTAAAAATTAATCAGTTGGTTATATTCTACACAAAATTAACATAAAAAACAATATAAAGTACCGGTATGTGATAGAGAAGTGAAATTCCAATAAACACTGAAAAGATACTAATATCACATACAAAATATCAACCTACCTCTGTGACATTTGTTGTGCATTTCAGGAAGTCGATGATGCGAGATACAGGAATAAAGCCAGTTTTATCTGCATCACAGATGAAGAACAAACTGTCAATGAGGTCTTCTTCTGTAATCAGTCGGCTAACTTCCAGGTCAGACTCGTCACTGATCATCCCAAAACCAGAATAAATTTCCTCTTCAATGTCCTCCGACATCTTTTGCTGAAGTTATTTCTTTCTATTACTAAAATTTTAATCCAATTATAATTGATCCTTCCACTGCTTTAATAGGAAGCCTGGAGATATGTTCCAGGAACTGCAGTATCCCAGTGCATTTCCCCAAAATGTAGCCTCGATATACCACAATTTTCTGTCACTTTCAATTCGAATCCTTAATTTTTCAGCATTTAAAATAGTTCACACCGTTGAAAGATTAAGACAGCAGTCCTCCTTCTGACTGCCTGGAATTATTATTGGCAAACTAATATTCCAACACTGGTAAAAAAAAAACAACCCGGAGTTATCCTGAATTTAGTTTCAATTGAAATTGGTTAATGTTTGTCCACCAGCTTGTTATACAATTTTCTTGGCATCAATTTTTATGCCAGTATATATGCACATGAATATCATCTGCTATACTGGAATGTTGGCGGTTTACGATCGAAATGATCAGTCGTCAGAAGACCTGAAAGGAGAGGGCAAAATGTTCAACACTGGACAATGGTTTGTCACAAATACCTGTACAAATCACCACAGATGCTCTATTGTAAGTACTTTATAGGGATAAATATACTTGACAGGAATAAGTATAAATCAATAACTTTTAAGCTGCTTGTCACACCTAAAACTTATGGATCCCAACACAGGTCACATCTGGATATAAGTCACTTCTAGTTCTAAATGTAGGTGGCTCGATTTGATCACCTGTACAAGCTAATATATATACAAACACTATGTTGAGGCAGCCCCCAGGAAAAAAAGGATGTCGGGTTGATAATTTAACTAAATAGGCCTTCCCTGCTGGAACGGCACTTTCATGGACAGCTACTTGTTCATCAAGTAATGACAGCACCGTAAGTGTACCTCAGGGTAGTGAAGGGGGGACATATGGGATTTGGGCAGGAAGATGGGAAAAGTCTGTTCCCCATATCCCCATGGCATCTTTATGACACCAAGCCAATTTCTCTGTTTTCACGTCGACCTTGTCTACTTTATATATATATCTGACCCCCTTCAATGGTCAAAAAATTTATAGACGCGAGACACCACTGACCCCAAATGCATTTGAATTTCGAAATGTGTCCCAGAAGAGCGTTATTGATTGGCTGACCTATATATTGGGTCAACACAACTACAATAGGAAGAATGACCTACATGTAGCTACTTGGACAAGACGTCACCCTACACACAATAGGTGTGTACTGATCATCTCTCATTCGCAGATGAAATATACACCTCAGATTTTGAACACTGTTCGGTGGTCAGATATATCAAAGCAAGTTCCAAATATCATAACTATTCACCAGCCAGAAGATATTTAAAGGTGAAATATTAAAATGTTTATGTATCTATTATGTTTTAGTGAAGAAGTGAGAGGGTGGAGATATTTTTGTCGATACTCAGCAAAGTATTAATTAACATGATCTGCTTTCCGGCCAAAAACTTCCAGACTGCTTCGCCATCTGCATGACAAGCCAATTGATCACAACAATGAAAAGAGGCTGAAAATCGGCTGTGGTTTGAATGAAACATGGTCATTTGAAAAATATAACAGGAAGTTAGGAAAGCTTCAAAAAAGGAGGAATAACTCTCTCACTTGTTCAGGTGGAATTAATTAGAGGGTCTGCTCGGGCAAGAAAGAAAATTCAGTCAGGTAAGTCAACTGAATGTTTTGGGGGTTTTTTGTAATGCAAAAGGTTCACCCCCATCGGGTGCCTCAATGCGGGAAAGTCAATCATGAGACTAGAAAATGTTTTCCAAATTTACAGTTCTCCATAGTATTAATATCAGTCGTCATGGCAGTTCTGCAGCAGTCAAAATACAAAGAAAGGAAACATTTATAGCACTAACGTTCCGGAGTACCAGGTTTCGGCACGTACATGTATCTCACGCCTGTATTCTGTATTTCGACCACCACGTTCATTGGTCTGAAGACTCATTCAATGTGGTAAAAACCGAATTTGTCAATGGTCAGTCGTTGGTCATCGGTTCAATGACGTAACATTTCCTGTTACAAAATTTAACGTTTTTCCAGGTAGTCGACTCTCATCATTAGCGAACTATAGTCATGCCTATCGACCAATCTTGCCACATTGACTTTTTGAAGCAGAAATGCCCCAGATCTGATCAAGGTTGGGCAGCCAATATCTTGCCAAAGTAATTTTCGGTTTGACGGCTAAGCCCTTCATTGTCGATATCACAAAATTAAATATAAGTAGGGTTTAGCTTGTTCAGGTCCGGAGAAAGGTGGATCCTTTCAGGTCCGGGGAAAGGATCAAGGTGGCAACTGGGGTGATCCTGAACATTTGGCCTGATATTCCCTGATTGGGGCGTATATAATTCATAGTTGAAAGTGTTTATTATTTTTTTCTTTATTAAGAACTCAGGTTATGAACTGAGCACTTTTGGTGCTAAACTAAAACAGGTCGTTTTGCCAACAAAATAAAACAAATGGCACAGTTTTTCCGACATATTGCATAGAAAAATGAACTATGTTGATACCCAAAGTTGAAACATTATAAATCTCATGCACAAAACTATGGCATATATTTTTATTTTTTTTGGTGAAACGAACTGTTGTACTTAAACGCCAAAGTGCTCAGTTCATAACTCTAGCATGACTGCCCGGTTATTGGACAGGCCCTATTATTGGACACCTAGACCAGGTGGGCTATTTTCTGGGAATATTACATGACAACTGTAATACAAATTTAATTTTACAGTTGAGTTACAAAGACACGCTGGTAAATTTCTGTTTACTCACGGAATTTGTGCACGTTGCCCTCATGCGGATCAGAAATAGTCTCACAAACTTGGGTGGAAAAATGCGTCAGAAATTTCCTTCAGTTTCAGAGTTTCATTCCTGATTGTAGGTTTGATTAAATCCAATGGAATTTGGCTGAAAATGTTCCCACAAATATGGAGAATCTTCAGTCTGAATCTCTGTGTGCAACACGACCGAAGTTTGGCAGACGATGTTTATTTCTCCCCGCCTCTCCGTCTAAAAATAGAACACTGCCGGGGAGCAGCCAGTTTACGATAGCATGACATGTGGCTCACAGTGGCAATAGCACTGATTGACAGCCAAGGATAATGGGCACTCCCAAAAACTGCAAAATTTGGGGCCGGTTGAATCTTCGACGCTCCTTCCAAAACTCATTTGTGGGCTACAGTGCGAATAAATCCATCACTGAAAAAGTGTCCAATAACTGGGCGCAAACTTGCATTTTCATACCGTGGATGGTCCCTGCGTTTCAACTATTCCCAGTCTCTCCCCGTATTTTTTCTTCAATATTTTTTATGACGATTTATCACTAAATATGTAGTTTTTTACCCCGTGTTACCTTCTCGGCCATACGTGGTTGCATGGCCGACCTGTAGTTCAACAAGCTGAACCCTACTGACATTTAATTTTGTGATATTGATTATGTAGGATTCAGCCGTCGAGTCGAAATTTCCTATCGCAAAATTTTCGCCTCCCGACCTAGGTAACAGCGGGTGGATTTGCGCTCATAAAAACCGGTAATACCTACCGCTTTGTGCTCGTTTGGATAGAATACATATTTGTCTACTTCCCTGGCCATTTAGTTTCACTGTCCAGCTCCTTTCATTTCCATAAACGACAAAAGAAAAAAATATCATCGCTGACGATCTTCCAAACACAAAATCCGCCGCCATTATAGAACACTGTCACGTGACCCTGATTCTCTCACGTGAGGTTATTCTAAATTCAGAATTACAAGAGTCGGAAAAACTGAATCCGCTAAGTCGACCCAGTCGCTGAGGGAGATGAAAAATCCCGTGAATTACCTTTCTCAGTATGTGCCTTCTATTATGCTTGATACAGATAGTTAAAATTTACATTTAAATGCAGATAATGTGACAGCCTTATGAATGAGTCGTTTCCGACCTTCCTGTCTACAATCCCGAATTTACAAATTAGTCTCGTGCCACCATAGTGACCTTTCAAAATGGCGGTGGATTTCGTTTTTGGAAGATCGTCCGCGATGATATTTTTTTCTTTTGCCGTTTATGGAAATGAAAGGAGCTGGACAGAGAAAATAAATGGACAGGGAAGTAGGCAAATATGTATTCTATCTGAACGAGCGCAAAGCGGTAGGTATTACCGGTTTTTATGAGCGCAAATCCACCCTCTGTTACCTAGGTCAGGAGGCAAACATTTTGCGATAGGAAATTTCGATTCAACGACTGAACCCTACATAATCAATATCACAAAATTAAATGTCAGTAGGGTTCAGCTTGTTGAACTAGGCCGACCTGCAGACTCTTATTCATAAAAAATGTCCAATAACCGGGCAGTCATGCTAGTTCTTTATTAACAAAGAACAAAAAATATAAACACTTTTACACTGAATTATATAGGCCTACCCTAACCCAGAAACTCTGGCTGTGATAGGTGAATATAGGTAAGGGGGCGTGGCATTCCTACCACAGCCCAGATCGAGGGTGGGTTAAATTTTCATGATAAAAATTTATTTCGCGAAAAGCGGCTTTTCGCGGACGAAAATAACGAAACGGGAGAGAAAAAATATGCCAATTTGATACAGTTTGACCGACCAGAGCTTCTTTGTCCATGTACCATCTATCACGACTGTTTTGATGCCGACAAAATGTTATCAAATGTGTGAGAAAAAACCTCCACTGATTTTAACGTTTTCGCACCTTTCTGACATCTTGTGAGAATATGACCTTCGCTATTTTGATCTCGTGACCTTTCTTATCACGTGAATAAACACACGTCGCTATTGGTTTAAAACCAACTGGATCCATTTCTTGATGACATTGTTGTGACGCGAGTCAAAAGGTCAACCCCATTCTGCGCATGTCCCTGTAAACTATGGAGAAAGAAACACAACGGTTTTGTTGACAAAATCCGTGTTTGATGGCAGATTCCATCTAATTAAAGGAGTCATTAGGTGGTTGTCATAGTGCTGGAGATGCCAAATCATATTATTTATTCGATAAAATGCTTTTTGTGCCTTTCTTAATTCCCCACGCTGTGTGCAGTTTTATTTATTTTTTGAGGTCTTATTTGACGTCTTATTTATTTTTTCCTTTTCAGTCTGTAGAAGTGATTCCGGCTAAGGGGTCAGCAACAACAACCAAAAAAATAATAGACTCCTTAGCCGATGTTTTCGGGCTAAAGCCTACCCCTAGGCCACTTTGCCACTTCTCCTGAACTGTTGACACCATGGGAGCTTGAAATAAAAGAACTAACTAGGTATGGGTATTATAATACATTAACAGGGAGCCCAAGCGAGGAGTCAGCACCCCCACATCGGCACCCTCACCAAAGCACGATATGTGCCAATATTCCACCGTTCCGCATGACACAACACGCAATCATCGTCAACCAAGCTCGTCAGACAACAAAACATGTACCATACCATACCATACCATTTTTATCCGACCGCATCGATGGAAAAGAAAATCAGGAGAAAATCGGCAGCAAACTGACCAAACACGCTCCTTTGGCCTCATCTACCGGAAGACTAATGACGTATGTCCAGTTGTAGCGCGAACAACAACACGTGACCAGCTGATGCCCCGGTTAACCCTTTCGTGCGCCTGACACAATATCAGTCACACCATGCTCCATGGTCACACATCGAGAAGCTCGTGCAGATTGACTACAATACACTGTCAGTGACCAACAATGCATGGCTGCCCATTGGAAGCATGGCTGTGAATCTCAATAAATGGTATGCCATGTGCTGATAGTTGAAATTGTTTGAGACTATCAATTGATATACAGCGTGACCAACTAATAACAAATTATGTCCAGCAAGACATATTTCCACAGCTTCTTTCTGCATTTGGTTCATCCTTCAACCTGTGCACTCACTGACAGGGTACTATAGTCAGTCTGCACGAGCTTCTCGCTGTGTGTGACCATGGAGCATGATGTGACTGATATTGTGTCAGGCGTACGAAAGGGTTAACCGGGTCATTAGCTGGTCAAGTGTTCTTGGTCGCGCCACAAACGCAGATATGTCATTCGTCTTCCGGTAGATGAGGCCAAAGGAGCGTGTTTGGTCAGTTTGCTGCCGATTTTCTCCTGATTTCCTTTTCCATCGATGCGGTGGTATAAAAATGTTATGGTACATGTTTTGTTTGTTGTCTGACGAGCTTGGTTGACGATGATTGCGGGGTGTGGCATGCGGAACGGTAGAATAATGGCACATATCGTGCGTTGGTGAGGGTGCCGATGTGGGGGTGGCGACTCCTCGCTTGGGCTCCCTGTTAATGTATTATAATACCCATACGGTACCTAGTTAATAGTTCTTTTATTTCAAGCTCCCATGACACAGTGT
>JAVTVY010000880.1:0-36406 GCA_036873755.1 Hanleya hanleyi
TTATAGTTTATGTCAAATGTTGCAGTCACACAATTTTCAACTGGAAATAAATTTTACTGTAGTGTAGAATCATAAAAAATGTAGTAAATATTAGCTACAGGATGTGGCCGTTTAGAGAAAAGGTATAGTTTAATTTGAACTTTAGCTATGTGATATAATTTATTAATCCGTCTTGCACATTATTGATAGAGCAAAGAAGAACTTGTCTCGGGCAGTGACCCATGACTTTGTGCTGATCAGCTACTGGTTCGTAAAATATTACTTCTCCCTATCTTTTAATCCAGGAGAATATTTTTTACTGGTTATATAAAGTGACATGATATATATGTGCACTATATTTTCGCAGTATTCAAAGAAAATGTCATTATTCTTAGAATAAAAGTCAAATTACAGGCCCGTAGCCAAGGGGGGTTTCTGGGTTCGGGCGAACCCCCCTTTCGAAAATATTATATATTTTTCTCATATAAATGCCTTTTTCAAACTGTAGCGAACCCCCTATTTGCCCTTTTCCCATACAGCGAACCCCCTGATGTGCCGTTTTGGAGTGAAGGCGAACCACCCCTCAGAAAATCCTGCCTACGGCCCTGAATTAAAGGTATAATTTGGCAAATATTACATTAATCCCACCTATCACCAATTCAAAATATTCTCATGGGTTAAAAGATAGGGCACAATGAAATTATACGAACCAGAAGCTGGTCAGCTGAAGTCACGGGTCACTGCACAGACAGACTCTCTGCTTGTTCTCTCAATCATGTGCATCAGGCGGATTGAAATTTGAAAATTTGACGGTTCAATGGGGGAATCATTCCTCGATATTTTTCCAATTTTCGGGATTTAGTAGATGACGTCCTATTAAATATTTACGGGTTTGGCCTAACTATATTGTTTCATACAAATCATGAAACTTTCTTATGGATACGGCAGCAACCAGGAATCGTTCCACTACCGGTATATAAAGCTTTTGCTAGAAAACGCTAACTATAGTGTACACTCTTAAATAACATTATAAATGTTCGGATCTGAGTGACAGCATTATATAACACACTCACAAAGTGTTGAAAAGGAGTGAGTGAGTGAATAGGATTTAACGTCGCTTTCAACATTATTTCAGTCATATCGCGACGAACCAACGAAGCGCAACCACTCCTAGCTAAGATTCATAGCGTCCCCCTTCCCTCAACGCTATATAATGCCGACGACAAATACATTTCCCTGTTGGTAAAGTTCGAACATCTCCATCACGCACTTATTATTACCTTTGCGCCCTATTGGACCTTCAGAAAATGACCCGCGATGAATAAAAAATACCATAATCGATGTTGTGATCATCATACCCTGTATAACGGGGTCTATTATGACGGAAATTCCCATCTTCTTGACCCTCGATTTCAGGGTGATTTTGAGGCTCCATAGGGATAATTATAGGAAGTTAACGAAGGTCCAATAGGGCGCAAAGGTAATAATAAGCGCGCGATGGAGATGTTCGAGTCCCCAACAGGGAAATGTATTTGTCGTCGGCACAGCGTTGAGGGAAGGGAGACGCTATTTAGCTAAACCCAGCCAAGTTGCGAGAAATCTTTGAAGCAGCACGGATCCACCCTATAAAACACTTTTGACAGCACACACGGACGCTTACATGGTGCAATAAAGACAAGTGATATTACAGTGCTAGACATCACATTATCTAGTTCCTGTTGTTTTTTCAGCAAAATGCATCGAAGCAACAGTAACCCGTACCAACCGGACCCCCCCAACAAAAGTGTTATATTCAACATTATAGTGCTGTATCAGGAGTAATACAACACTTTACAAGTGTTAAATTCAGCATTGTAAAGTGTTGTATTGCTGCCTTATATTACAGCAGTATAATGTTAGACATAACACTTTCAACATTTTCTGAGAGCGTTACAAATATAACACTTCATATGATGTTGTCACTTCTCACTTTCTGAGAGTGTAGCATATGTGTCGACCCCTTGTCCCTTGTTAATTAGATACCGTTAATTACCGGTAATATATTAAAAAAGTTGTTTTTCATAAGAAAGTTAATATTTGATTATCAAAGGAAAATGTCGCATTGTTCAGTCAATTTCTCGTCGATTTATAATAATTTTATGTCCGATACCGGTAGTCAATATTAGTACTGGTACCTATATGTTTTAACCCAGGTAAGCTATACTTCCCGAAGAGAAATATTCCTACGAAGTAGGCTCTCATTTGCAAATTGTCCGGTAATGAGTCTGTCAGTCAGTCAGTCCACCCGAAATCCTCTCGTCGGCAAAATAAGGGGAACCGTTGACATTAGAATCTTGATTTTTGGCATGAGCGTGCATTAGGGGACTATTACCAGCAAGTTCTGAGCTGACCTACTTTTGATGAAAATTTGACCTACTTAGGTGAACTTTTACAATACGCTTGGGCCTCCAAGTCATCCAGGTGACCTATAAATTACTCTTGGACCCCCAAGTCATCTTCCCCACCCTACTTCGTAGGTCCTGTGACGTTAGTCAAACTACTCATGTACGACAAGGGACATTATTTCCTGAACATTCTTTCCTTTCACACCAGTAGTGTTAACAAGAAATATCTTCAAAAACATGATGGACGACGGCATTCAAATGGGGAATTTGCAAAATGCTTATTCTACACATGGCAGTGTGACTAACGCCACAGGACATACGAAGTAGGATTTGATATGATTTAAGTGTGTTTTTGCCAATTTCGAGGGTTATAGGTCACCTAAGTAGGTCAAATTTTCATCAAAAGTAGGTCAGAGCAGAACTTGCTGATAACAATCCCCTAATGCACGTTGATACCAAAAATCAAGGTTCTAATGTCAACGGTTCTCTTTATTTTGCCGGAGAAAGGATTCGGATGGACTCACTCATTACCAGACACTTTCCAAATGAGAGTCTACTACATGTACGTAGGAAAATAACTGTTTTTTGAAATATTCAATTTCGCAGGAATAACTGAGACAGCAGATTTTGCAGGTGGAACTTTTGTTCTACTTACCATCAGGTGTGATGGATAAGAATGTCCAGGTGTTTAGTGTCCCTTTTCATATCCTTTTCTATTGCAACCAAGGACGGACATTTGTCCCCAATGTGGAGAAAAATGTCCTAGCTGGGTTAGAAAATAGGGGACGGACACTCTTAGCCACCGGACATTCTTAGCCTCCACACCGGCATTGATACTTCCTGAACGGGCAAAGGACTGTTCGTGGCAACGTGTGTCACTGTCAACAGCCACGTTAGCATTATATTTCATTCTAAATAAGAAGAGCATGAGGACACTGGGCATGGGGATAATTGATAAGGTGTAATTGATTTCATGCAACTCCATTGATTTAAAATCTTTTGTGGTCAGTCAATTACATGAAGGATGGTCATTGTTGTTGTTCTTGTTGTTTATCTGTAAATCCACTCTTAACTCGATGGGTATCTTTCACTGGTGCTACAAGAAAAAATCACATGGTGCTATATTCCCAAAATGCTGTTTGTTCTCTTATGTTTGAGAAAGTAGACGGCGGGTGGTGTTCGATCGATCAATACGTGTTGTCCGACTCATTGATGCAGAGTAGGGCAAGACGAGAAAAAAAAGAACAAAACAAAACCAAGCGAAAGACATGCAGTGGTAACTAAGGTGGTTAGAAATAATATGTACATTATAAACAGGATAAACATGGTTATGTTATTTACACCCCCTGTGTGGAGGGCACAGCTGATGCAACAGATTTAAATACATGTTCTAGGGAGGGTAGGTCTTTCCCAGGTAGTCACAGAATGCTCCCACTATCTGAGAATTGTGCTCCCTTGAGAGAACCTCACTGTGCCCACTTAACACCTGTAGCCTGATCTCCCCCACAACAGATCCTTTCTCCCTGTTGGAAAGATGCAGAGTCTGATTCACTCTGTCCATCAGAGAGTCGCGTTCTTCCTCAAATCTCGAGCACTGGAAGACATAATGATTTACTGTCTCAGGCACATTGCAGAAGCTGCAGTTTGCTGACGTTAAGTTGGTGTTCAGCTTCACTTGATGATGTTTCAGTTTGGTATGACCACTGATGATCTGTTTCAGGCAGCTTTGTTCTTTCCCTCTGTGTTTATGGAAAAACTTCCTGGTGTTTGTCTTCTTGATCACAGCCTGGACACAGCTCACCTTTGTAGAGTTTTCCAACCGCCGTTGCCATTTAACTACCGCCTTCTTCCTCATGTGTCGAAACACTGAAATTATCATTTTGCGAATTCTGACTGCAAAGACTGAGCCTCTACTGCTGCAGTTTTAGCATACTCATCAGCAATCTCGTTGCCTCTTATTCCACGGTGACCTGGGCACCAGTGGCATCGGACCCTTGCTCCGCGTCTCAAAATGGTTCTAGCTGAGGTTCTATAGCACTAATATCTTCTGATCTGTTGCCTGGAATGTCTGAAGAAAAGCTAGACAAAATAGCAGACTGGCAGTCTGTGAAGATGTTCACATCTGCCTCTACAGAAGTGCCTGCTACATATTCTAGCCCTAGTCGGATACCTACCACCTCCCCAACATAATTATTGCCCACCTTGGCGACAGCTTTCTTGAGACATATGGGAGCAGATTTGAGGCCCTTGAGGGAATACGATGGCTGAGGCCCCTACTGAGCCTGGGTTGCCTAAGTAGTATATAACGAGCCTTTCGAGTTAATTTTCCCCCGGATGTAACTATGACGTCACAACTTCCTATGGTGGCGCCATCTGTACACTTTGGATGCATGGGGGGCAACTCGATCTGCCAGAGTTTGGCCGCCATCTTGAATTTTTGAAGCGGTGTGGGCGGCCATCTTGAATTGTGTGGAAAAGGGGATGTATTCCTCCGCGGTGATGCGGTCCTGGCGGTGATGCGGTCTGCCTCCGCGGAGAAAAAGTAGTCCCTAGACTGGAAATACGCTGCATGGTCCGATGGGGTCGAGTGAGGTATCAAAGTGAAGCTTATGTGAAGGGGCATCTAATGGGCTGGGTGTGGGGTTGACATAGCGGCATTATGCGCATGCGCGGTGGCCCAAGGGTATGGAAATAGACGTTTTGAGAGCTATTGGAGTCCCTAATGGGCCGATGGAGTTGAGTGAGGTATCAAAGTGAAGCCTAGGTGAGGGGGCATCTGATGGGCTGGGTGGGTGCATGTAAAATTTTTCCTGAAAAAAAAACGGAACACGGACTTTATCGAAAAATCCGGGAAAAATGCCTATATGGGGTATGGGGGGTATATAGGTCGCCGGGCTTAACGGGGCTTGCCTATCAATAGAGTTATCTCCCCCTAGTTCCAGGGTGGGTGTATGTAAAAATTTTCCTGAAAAAATACGGAACACGGACTTTATTCTAAATTACGGGAAAATGCCTATATGGGGTATGGGGGGGTATAGGACCATCCTGGGAAACCTACTTCTAGCCATTTGCGGTATAGGTTGTGGGCTCTCGTTTCCTTAGTCTCGTCAAGACAAACATGATAGGAAGTGTCCCGGAGCGAATCGGTGAAATTTTTGAAAAAGTACGATATAGCCCCATATAGTCCCATACTGGGGGTATAGGACCCATGTTTGTCCCCCTGGGAAACCTATTCCTAGACATTTGCGGCAGGGTTGTTTGGATTTGTTTTTCACGTCTCGTCATTTAGAACATGATAGGAAGTGTCCCGGAGCGAATCGGTGAAATTTTTGAAAAAGGACGATATAGCCCCATATAGCCCCATACTGGGGGTATAGCACCAATGTTGAACCTAATGGGAAACCTATTTCTAGACATTTGCGGTAGGGTTGTTTGGATTTGTTTTTCACGTCTCGTCATTTAGAACACGATAGGAAGTGTCCCGGAGCGAAACGGTGAAATTTTTGAAAAAAGTCACCGAGGCCAACGGGGTGGACGTGTTGGAGTCTAGGTGGGCCACTAATGGTCCGATGGGGTCGAGTGAGGTCTTATTTTGAAGCTCTCATGCAGGAGCACTTGACTACACTAATGGTTCGTACGCTGTCAATACTCTGCGCATGCGCAGCCTGGCCGTAGTATAGAAAGCAGACATTTTGGGGGGTATGTGTGTGCATGTGTTTGGGTTAGAGATGGGCTATTCACGGTTCGAATGGGTCGTGTGAGGTATCCCTGTGAAGCCTAAGTGAGGGAGCCTCTGATGGCGTGGATGTGGGGTAAAAATAGGGTCATTCTGCGCATGCGCAGCCTGGCCATAGTATGGACATAGACGTTTTTGGGGTCTAGGCGAGCCCTATTGACCTTTGACGTCAGAAATTTGCATATGACGTCACTTCCGGTTGGGTTGAATGAGGCGTGACCTTTGGACATGTCCAGACTTGTCTGTGTTTGTCATGTACTGGGGTTGCGCAAGTGTGTGTGTGACGTCACTTACGGTTTGGGTGAATTCACCCGGATGTAAAAATGACGTCACTTCCGGTTGGGGTGAATGCTCAAACACGACCTCCAACTTTTCCGGCCCCCCAGCGCGCGCGCGCGGGTTCTCCGGCCGCAGCGCGCGCGCGCGCGTCATCACCGGCAGTGCGCGCGCGGGACAAAAGGTCAAAGGTCACACCCACGTCAAACGGTCCAATGTCAACTGAGACAATGTTGTGGCATCGATATAGTCAGAGCTTGAGCACAAAAAGGGGATTCTAGATGAACCTGGGAAAGATGGGCAGTTCCATTTGGACCAATCAGCGGTCGAGAAAAAAGAGCCAATCAGCGGTCGAGAAAAAGAACCAATCAGCGGTCGAACAATCAGCCAATCGAATTGGGGTACTCACGGTGTGCTTTCGCCTACGTCCGCGCCTACATCTGGGTTCTTGAGTGACCGCCATTGTGGGAAACCCCCACAGACAGGTCAGTACATGCATTCCTATGATGTTCACGCATAATAAAAGGATTGATCTGTAATCTGTGTTGTTGTTGTTGCTCTCTTTTTTGCACTAACCCATCGGAATAGTACGTATCACGGACTACACCCGACGTCTAGGCGCGCGTGTGTGACCTGGTCTATAAAACACGTCCTTCTGGATCCTACACCTTCATTTCTACGGTTGCAGAGCCATGACGGAGATCCAGCCCTATGCGACTCGCATTTTACAGCATGCCACCGTGGTGAATTCACTCACGGGTTACCGAGCAGTGGTCCGGTCCATGTTTGCAGATGGCGACGACAACGAGGGGCGACGCCAGATCCTGAGCGAGTTCACAGAAGCGGTCCTCGACAGAGTGCACTCGATGGAGAGGTGTGCCATCACTCACCACTACTGGACTATGACAGCAATCCTTGATGCTCGGGCTATGGACCAGGAGCGCTCACGCCGGAACCAGCGCCGGCTGGTTGACCTCACAATAGTCTGTGCCCTATTGACCCTGGCGCTGTGGTATTGACAGTGGGACTATAAATACGAGGGTCAGACAGAGTGTATGTCATTCACCGATCGTCACTGGGTCAAGCATGTCACCCATCCTACGAGCCATCCTTCCCCTTACACCCCGGGTGGGGTTACACGTCTATGAAGATAAAGTCACCCTCGTGGAAGACCGTGGAGATGTTTGCTGGTCGCCCGCTGAGACCGTATCGAATACGGTTACGCTACACCGTGACGGCTGGACCAAATTTAAACGGGTGTTGAGCGGCGAGCTCGATGGACACGTCATCCACATAGACAATGCCATCTACGTATACCGTGGACCCTTCTTCCCACATCTGGGCCGCTACCAAGACCCTACGCGAAGCTTCACCCTAGACCCCGATCTGTGGACAGCCTTCGAGAAAGTGGTGCCTATCGTGGACCAGCTGTTTACACCGGACGAGCGGTCATCAGACGAGTTGGAGTGGGCTCGTGCCCTGAGAGAATCGGCGGCAGAACCCAATGAACAACTGTCTAGCCATGAACCCGACGACGATGCCTTTGATTACCCGGCTAGACTCAGTCAGCCCAGTGATATAACCACCTGATCCTTTGATCTCACGGGGTTCTCCCTATAAATACGAGAGACAGTTAAATCTGGTACCATTCACGTACTGACCATGGCGGAGCATATAATACTGGCGTATCTCAGCTTGACCCCCGAGGTTTTCCTGCACGTGTATGCGGATAAGGTCGATATCATTGAGGAGGTGGGAGACATCTGTGATGCGGACCCTACACAACCGTGCCCGGCTCACATTCGTCTGTCCCGAGAGGGCTGGACCAAATTCAAACGGGTGTTGTCTGGTGAACTGGACGGCGACCTCATCCACTTGTGTCACGATGTGTACATCCGACGCGGCCCTTTCTTTGCTCAATTGGTTCGGCTAGATGGGGGTACAGTGCATTTTACCCTTCACCCTGATCTATGGTCTGCATTGGAAGATGCCGTGGTAGATGTGGATCAAGTGCTTATCAAAGCGGTCATCAGACGAGTTGGACTGGTCATTTACCATGGACACTGTGAAAGCCAATGAAGAAAATCAGAAAGAAATTCCGACCCAAGATATACCCGTTATAAATAAACGATAGAGCCAGGGTGCATCATCATTTTGTCACCATGAAGCGCTGGGAGAAGGTGTTGGATAACTTATACTACAGTCCCGACAGTCCGGCGGCATATAGTGCATTGTCGGCTCTCTATCGAGCGGCCAACCCCCAGGGGATACAACATGCCCAAGTCCGAGATTGGTTAAGAAGACAAGACACCTATACCTTACATCGGGCTGTCCGTCGCCATTTTCTACGGAACCGGGTCATCGTGGGAGGAGTAGATGCCCAGTGGCAAGCGGATTTGGTCGATATGAGCGCCTTTGCCAAACACAACGATGAGAATCGGTATATCTTGACGTGCATCGATATCCTATCCAAGTATGCGTGGGTGGTACCCATCCGGACGAAAACGGGGGCAAATCTCATAGCGGCGTTCAAAGACATCTTCAAGACCGGGCGCAAACCTTTGTATTTGCAAACCGACGAAGGCACGGAATTCCTCAACAGACCGTTCCAAGCCTTTCTCAAGAAACAGAAGGTGTTTTTCTTCCATACGTACAACCAGACCAAGGCTTCCGTGGTGGAAAGGTTCAACAGGACATTCAAAGGCCGTATATATAAATATTTCACCTATAAGTATACAAGGCGGTACATCGATGTTCTCCCGAAACTTGTGAGTGGTTACAATCGAGCCTATCATCGGAGTATAGAGAGAGCCCCCATTACCGTGACCCAACGCAATGAAGCCCAAGTCCGGCATGTCTTGTACCCCAGGCCATCGCAGCGAACGACGAAGGCGGTGTACAAGGTCGCGAACCCTTTACGGATCAGGAAATTCAAGGGCAAGTTCGAGAAAAGTTACTTGCCCAACTTGAGCGATGAGCACTTCCTGATTAAACGGAGCCTACCCGGACAGCAGCGAGTCTATGAACTGGAAGATCTCCAAGGGGAAACGTTGCTAGGGACGTTTTACGAGACGGAATTACAGCCTGTTGTAAAAACACAGCAAGACTACTACACGGTGGAGCAGATTTTGAAAACGGAACGTCGACGTGGCAAACTGTTTCATTTCGTGAAATGGCAAGGTTGGCCCAGTTCCTTCAATTCCTGGGTCGCTACCAACCAGGTGAAACGACTATAAAGCGAGACACCACTGCCGTCCTCCTTCATTCGGACCCACAGTGCTATGGACAAACAGCAGCTGCCTCTGACCACAGCGTCTCCCAAAACGCGCAAAGCACAAGTGGGCTTTGGGGTGCTATTGCTAACCCTGCTGAGTGTGTTGTACGGAGGTGTGTTTTACGACGTAGCCTATGTCAGCACGTTACCTAACCAACTGAGAACACCAGCCACCAGTGAAACCGGTCTACAGAGAGCACCAGTCGTATCGAGCCCAGTCACCACCACCACACCCCCTGTACAAGCCACAACGAGCTCCACACCATGCTCTAGACCTACACCAAGTACGCCCACTACGTCTGAACACCCACCGGATTTCATTCCTCACAGTGAACCGACAACGACGACCCACGTTGTACCCACCCCCAGCATCATCCCTCGCAGTGAACAGACAACGACGACCGACGTTGTACCCACCACTCCAGTTCACTCGCACGAAATTTACAAGAGCGGGTTACCACGACAGCGGATATACCTCGAACCATGGACCCTCGGTGGCAGCATCCCTTCACTTGCGTCATCACAGGACCGACGGGCTCCGGCAAAACACACTTCGTCAGGAAGCTCCTTCAACACGCCGACAGCATGATCACTCCACCCATTGCCCGAGTCGTGTGGTGTTACGGAGAATGGCAGGAAGCGTATGCAGCAATGCCCCACATGACGTTCGTGGAAGGCCTACCCAACCTGGCCGATTTGGAACCCGACACCTTGGTGGTTCTGGATGATCTCATGGCGGAGACGGATGCGCGGGTGACCCAACTCTTTACCAAAGGCAGCCATCATCGACGGCTCAGCATCATCTACATTGTGCAGAATCTGTTCAGTAAAAACAAAGAACATCGGAATATCAGCTTAAATGCCCACTACCTGGTGGCCTTCAAAAACCCGAGAGATACCACTCAACTGCTGCACCTGGCGAGACAGATGTATCCCGGCCGCACACCGTTTGCGTTGGAAGCCTTCAAAGATGCCACAACCCCTCAGCACGGGTATATGCTCTTCGACCTCAAGCAAGCCACCCCGAACATCTTCGACTACGGACCGGCATCTTTCCCGGAGAGGCCCACCACGTGTACATGCAAAAATAATGTAAACACACCCACAGTGGCTCCCGCAGCTGGGGTCTGTGTGTTTGATGATGGGGAATAATAAAAAGAATGAATACCATAGCAGGGTTGATTTGTCTCTGAGGTAGATAAAAAGAGCAGAGTCGTGGGTTCTAGCATTAGTTGTACAGGATGTCTGCGCGAGTACGGAAGCACGCTCCCACGCTCCGTGTGTTGAAGACGGCCCCACCCGAGTTACTCCGAACCATTGTACGCGGTGCGGACCCTGACCTTGTACGCTGTCTGTGCGAGATCGGGTACAACCTGTTTAAAGGCAACGTACCACTGACTCCGCCTCAGAAGACCAAGTTGGCCAAGCATAAGACAGGTCTCCGAACCTTAGTGCAGAAGCGGGGTCCCTCAAACACAAAAGAAAAAGGTGTTACAGAAAGGCGGCTTTCTCGGGGCCATCTTAGCACCGTTGGCCGCTTCTGTGTTGGGTACAGTATTGGGTGGACTCTTCGGCCGACAATGAACGACACGAAAAAAATGGTCCTCGTCGAACCACGGTTCCTTCAAAACCTCCAATCGCCCTACCCTGTCCCACCTACGGTGAAGACCATAAACAGCCTCGATGGAGAGATGCAACAGATCTTACAGAGACCGGGGTTAAGCGACAGTGAGAAAGTACAACGGTGTGAGACGCTTCAACGGTACATGACGTTCATGGACCAATACAAAACCCTCTCTACCCCACCACCACCACCACCACCACCACCACCACCACGTGACACACCGCCGACTTCAGCACCGCTCCAACAGCCGCCATTACCAGGGGTACCCACCCACAGCCCGCAGTGGGTGGAAGACGAAAGTCTGAAGGGGTGTACCTGCATCGTTCAAAACAAACTGTGCCTAGTATTACAGCTTGGATGAAACAGGGTCCTAACATGACTTGGAATGATAAAGGCGAACTCCTGGTACAGAATCAGGTGGTCCCGGCACCCACATGACGGATTTAGTGAACCGGCCACGATGCGTAAACCTGGGATCTTGCACGGTCCTCGAGGATGGGAGGTCTTCGCTCAAGGCTTGAAAGACATGCATGTACCACAGGAATTGGTGGGGAACCACCACCGCTGGGCCTTTATGCAGCGAACCCAGCAATCGCCGAGTGGCCCACTACCTTCTTGGGAATCCGAATGGGAACCGGAGTCACCCCCCAAAACTCCACCACCACAACGGGCACCTTCTTTTCAGACCTTTAAAAAGCCATCCTTGATCAGGACACCCCACATCTCCAGAGCCGTGACACGTAGCAAGTCAACGCGACGAACACGACGCCGGACACAGCCGCCCAAGGCCTGGAACACCTATTAAAACCAACAGCAGCAGCAGGACAGCTCAGTCGCCATGTTTTACCTCACCCTACCCAGTAACAGTTCGCTGGATGTGTTTCCTGACAACACCGTGGCCAAGTACGTGGCCCAGTTACCGCAACCGTTGCATTTACCTGGACGATGGGAATGTGGCCTCGTGGATATCCAATACCCTTACTCGTGGTACAACGTGCGAGCCAATGAATTGTGGTACGAGGTGACCTACGAAGGAAAAGACACCTGACTCACCCTCCCCGAAGGCCAATACGATACTCCCAAGGAGTTCATGGGTGGGCTGACAAGACTGTTGCATTAAAAGGCTCTACGGGAGGTGACGAATGTTTCAAAATCCATCAAAACCTATCCCTTCAAGAATCACGTGGACTTCGATTACAACGCACACAACGACAGGTGGGAAACAGTGGAGTGCTACGCATTTGCAATTGTCGTCACAGGGTCCTATCCCTACAGCAAATGCTGGGAACGATCTATGACATTCCATTGACCGCACCACCAAGGCGACATCCCGATGGATATGAAGTCGGGTATGTACGGACTCTACGTCTACTCGGACGTGGTGGACAACCACATCGTGGGCGATATCAACACACCTCTGTTACGGGTGGTGCCCATTAAAAGTTGTATGGAGATCAAGTCACCCACAGTTTCACCCACATGCTCTACCTGCCCGTACGACAAACCCACATCAACACGATCACGGTGGATATAAGAGATGACACAGGACGACCGGTGGCATTCGAACGCGGGAAAGTGGTGCTGACACTTCATTTTCGACAAGCACGTGCTCCCCACTTTGTATAATGAAGGTGCCTTACGAGTGCGATGCACGCAGCTATATGGACTATTATGCCCAACAGGCCGGGGGGTGGCTTTCCGGTCTTTAGTGGTGCACGCATGCAACGTGGACATGGACTGGGGAACATACTCGGGAGCATCGTCAAAACGTTCCTGCCCTTGGTGGCGCGTGGGGTGAAAGCAATCGGCAAACAAGCGGTACGCAGTGGACTGCAAGTGGCCGGTGATGTCTTGGGGGTACGGCACCCAAAGAAGCCTTGAAACGGCGGGCCAAAGAAGCGGGAGGCGTCTTGGTGGCCAAAGCACAACGCACCGTAGGGAATAAAAGACTTGCCCCACCGAGACCACGCACCAGTCGACGACCGACCCAGCGACGACGCACATCGAAGACCCGGGATATCTTTTCTTAAAACATGTCCTTGATCCATGCAGAGTCCTACCCCTCCACCAACAGTGAATTTGATTTGTGGACCGTCCCGCCCACACAGACCAGTGCCGAACAAGGATTATGGGTGGAGCATCTCTCGCTGTCCAGCATCAACGCAACAGGGCCCATCGAGTTCACCATCAGTAATGCGGATACAGCCTATGTGGATTTAGCCCATACATACTTGTATGTGAAAGCCAAGATCGTCAATGGAGATGGCACCAGAATCGCCGACCAAGCAACAGTGGGCCCGACGAATCTCTGACTGCACTCGATGTTTCAACAGGTGGATATATTTCTCAGCGACAAACTCATCAGTGACTCGACCAACACGTACCCCTATCGAGCCTACATCGAGATGCTGTTGTCGCATGGGCGAGAGGCTAAAAAATCTCAACTGACAACCGCTTTATTCTACCAGGACAGAGCCGAGCACATGGGCGCAGAGAACGACAATACGGGATATAGCAAACGGAAGGCTTTGACCGCGAACGGCGTCTCGGTGGATATGATGGGTCGGCTGCACGCAGACATCTTCATGCAAGACCGATACCTCTTGAACAAGATCCCCATCAAAATCCGACTGATACGGGCGCCTCCGACCTTCGCCTTGATGGCCACTAACGTAGAGGGGCATGCAGCTGACTATAAGATTGTCATCGAAGACGCAGTGCTGTATGTCCGAAAAGTGAAACCGAATCCAGCCGTTCAATTGGGACACATGAAAGCCTTGGAAACAAAACCAGCCCAGTACCCTATACGACGTGTACAAACCAAAGTGTTCTCTGTGCCTGCTGGAAATATGGGCGCCAACAAAGAAAACCTGTTCCTGGGGGAACTACCCAAGCGATTGATCCTGGCCTGTGTGGAAAATACCAGTTTCAGTGGAGCCTACCCAGAGAACCCGTTTGACTTTAAACATTTCGGCATCAATTTTGTGGCCTTGCATGTGGATGGACAACAGGTGCCAGCCACGGCCTGTTTACAGCCACCGGTCAAATCAACCAGGACGAAGGGAATTTCATCAGTCGGGAGGACTACGGGAACGGATACACGTTGTTCTGTTTCGATCTGACCCCCACCTTAGAGAACGACCATCAGCTGGCCCTGGCCAAGCAAGGCAATTTACGGTTGGAAATCCACTTTCAACGAGCCCTCCGGAGCACCGTCAATGTGATCTGCTACGCCGAGTTTGACAACATCATTCAAGTGGACAAGGCGCGCAACGTGCTGTGTGACTTCTCCACCTAACATGGATACAGACCAGATAACCACCGTGCTGGAGAATGACCCAGAGACACGTATGGTCTTTCAAGGGGTGTTCGCCCGAGATGTGTTCCCATTAGACCGTATGTATCCTGCTGCTTACGTTCTCAACACGGACCCGATGGATCGGCCTGGTGAACATTGGGTGGCCGTGTACTTGACAGAACAGCAGGGCGAATACTTTGACCCGTACGGCCTGCCACCCTCCATCCCGATTTAACAGACTTCATGGATCAAGGCACAGAGACGTGGTGTTGGAACAGTCAAACGTTGCAAAGCCTGACCAGTAGCGTGTGCGGACAATATTGTTTGTTTTACCTGTACCATCGATGCCGGGGAAGACCCTTATCTACCATAGTACAGATGTTTGACGAGTACCCCAAGGCCGAGGACCGCGATGTACTCGTGTATGACTGGGCCGCCCATCATTTCAATGTACAAGCCCCGTTCTGGGCTTGAATTCTTTCAATGTACACACGCCCGCTGTTCTGGGCTTAAGTTTACAAGCCCCCTGTTCTAGGCTTCAATGTACAAGCCCCTTGTTCTGGGCTTCAGTTCTTTCAATGTACAAGCCCCTTGTTCTGGGCTTCAGTTTTCACGTGGGTGTTCTCAGGTTGTTGTTGTCACCGAATAAAAAACAAAATGAGATCTCACCAAAAACCCTGTCTTGTGTGTTTTATTCATAATGCATCAATGTGGAGATTCAGTGAAACTGAAATCAGTGGTGGAGGATGGGGCCAAAATGTAACCCATCAAGGTTAGAATGCAAGAGCACTATAGTAAAATAGAGAGCCAATGAAATCAGCCCACAGACCAAGTACGTGCTTTGGTCTAGGTTTGGAGCGGGCATTTCATTGAGGTGCGTGTATACGATGAGTGAAATCTCGTCCAACACGTATAGATTAAGTTTATTACTATAAGTTATATGAGCATAATACATGAAAGTGGCTTTGAACACCGTATTAGCCAATCAGTGGCCTAGAATGGAGCCAAAGGTAACCCATCCATGTCCAGAAAACATTACCCCGGTGTACAAGAACCCAGATGTAGGCGCGGACGTCAGCGAAAGCACACCGTGAGTACCCCAATTCGATTGGCTGATTGTTCGACCGCTGATTGGTTCTTTTTCTCGACCGCTGATTGGCTCTTTTTTCTCGACCGCTGATTGGTCCAAATGGAACTGCCCATCTTTCCCAGGTTCATCTAGAATCCCCTTTTTGTGCTCAAGCTCTGACTATATCGATGCCACAACATTGTCTCAGTTGACATTGGACCGTTTGACCTGGGTGTGACCTTTGACCTTTTGTCCCGCGCGCGCACTGCCGGTGATGACGCGCGCGCGCGCGCTGCGGTCGGAGAACCCGCGCGCGCGCGCTGGGGGGCCGGGAAAGTTGGAGGTTGTGTTTGAGCATTCACCCCAACCGGAAGTGACGTCATTTTTACATCCGGGTGAATTCACCCAAACCGGAAGTGACGTCACACACACACTTGCGCAACCCCAGTACATGACAAACACAGACAAATCTGGACATGTCCAAAGGTCACGCCTCATTCAACCCAACCGGAAGTGACGTCATATGCAAATTTCTGACGTCAAAGGTCAATAGGGCTCGCCTAGACCCCAAAAACGTCTATGTCCATACTATGGCCAGGCTGCGCATGCGCAGAATGACCCTATTTTTACCCCACATCCACGCCATCAGAGGCTCCCTCACATAGGCTTCACATGGATACATCACACGACCCATTCGAACCGTGAATAGCCCATCTCTAACCCAAACACATGCACACACATACCCCCCCAAATGTCTGCTTTCTATACTACGGCCAGGCTGCGCATGCGCAGAGTATTGACAGCGTACGAACCATTAGTGTAGTCAAGTGCTCCTGCATGAGAGCTTCAAAATAAGACCTCACTCGACCCCATCGGACCATTAGTGGCCCACCTAGACTCCAGCACGTCCACCCCGTATGGCCCTATACACACATAGCCATGCAGTATAGGCCTATGGGCCTACCCAGGCCTCGGTGACTTTTTTCAAAAATTTCACCGTTTCGCTCCGGGACACCTCCTATCGTGTTCTAAATGACGAGACGTGAAAAACAAATCCAAACAACCCTACCGCAAATGTCTAGAAATAGGTTTCCCATTAGGTTCAACATTGGTCCTATACCCCCAGTATGGGGCTATATGGGGCTATATCGTACTTTTTCAAAAATTTCACCGATTCGCTCCGGGACACTTCCTATCATGTTCTAAATGACGAGACGTGAAAAACAAATCCAAACAACCCTGCCGCAAATGTCTAGAAATAGGTGTCTCAGGGGGACAAACATGGGTCCTATACCCCCAGTATGGGACTATATGGGGTTATATCGTACTTTTTCAAAAATTTCACCGATTCGCTCCGGAACACTTCCTATCACGTTTGTCTTGACGAGACTAAGAAAACGAGACCCCACAACCTATACCGCAAATGGCTAGAAGTAGGTTTCCCAGGATGGTCCTATACCCCCCATACCCCATATAGGCATTTTCCCATAATTTAGAATAAAGTCCGTGTTCCGTATTTTTTCAGAAAAAAATTTACATACACCCACCCTGGAACTAGGGGGAGATAACTCTATTGATAGGCAAGGCCCGTTAAGCCCGGCGACCTATATACCCCCCATACCCCATATAGGCATTTTGCCGGATTTTTCGATAAAGTCCGTGTTCTGTTTTTTTGTCAGGAAAAATTTTACATGCACCCACCCAGTCCATCTGATGCCCCTTCACGAATGCTTCACTTTGATACCTCACTCAACTCCATCCGCCCATTAGGGACTCTCCTAGCTCTCAAAACGTCTATTTCCATACCCTTGGGCCACCGCGCATGCGCAGAATGCCGATATTTCAACCCCACACCCAGCCCATTAGATGCCCCCTCACATAAGCTTCACTTTGATACCTCACTCGATCCCATCGGACCATGCAGCGTATTTCCAGTCTAGGGACTACTTTTTCTCCGCGGAGGCAGACCGCATCACCGCCAGGACCGCATCACCGCGGAGGAATACATCCCCTTTTCCACACAATTCAAGATGGCCGCCCACACCGCCTCAAAAATTCAAGATGGCGGCCAAACTCTGGCAGATCGAGTTGCCCCCCATGCATCCAAAGTGTACAGATGGCGCCACCATAGGAAGTTGTGACGTCATAGTTACATCCGGGGGAAAATTAACTCGAAAGGCTCGTTATATACTACTTGCCTAGTGCCGACCCGCCTGTGAAAATGACTACCCCATCATTCTCTAACAGTTTTAATTTCTGCCTAACAATGTGCTCCTGGTCTACTTTGCTGTTGCTGAACTCCTGACTGACTGAGCACTCCCTGAATAACTCTAAACCATTGTCCCTATACTGATAGTTTTTCCCCACCCTTTCTGGGGACACTCCGAACTCTCTCAAACAGCAGAGCAACGCAGAGAAGAGAGATCGATATCTCTCCATTTGGGCCCTATCAATGTGTAGCTGCAGTTCTTTCACTATGGGGTCAGTGACGCTATGTGCGAGAATTCTCGTCATTTCTTCTGCTTGTCTCAGTCTGAGGTGAATGTCGACTTGTGTGCAATTATTCAGAACTTCCAGTGTTTCTGTGGATGTGGAAGTCAGACATCCAGTTGCTTTTAGCAGAGCTAGTCTGTGCACCTTCTCAAAGTCCCCACATACTTCCTTACCTGAAGCTGCCACTACAGCAATGCCATACTCTAGACGGGACAAGACCAGTGGTTTGTCCAAATTAACAATTTTGGGGGTTGAACATCTAGATTTAGCTCGAGCAAAGTCAGATAAGGATCTAAGGGCACCAAAAGCTGCTGACTGTCTGGCTTTGAAATGCTCAGTGTATTTGAGTTGGTCGTCCAATATGACACCATGAAGTTTTTTAGAGCGTACCATGTTAATTTTTCCCCCTTTCAGAACTAAAGTGATTTCTTTTCTCATCAGGTTGGGTGGAGCGAACAATAATCCGCAGGTTTTGTTTGCGGACATGATCATGTTCCAGTCACTACACCATGTTTTGCCTACTGTGTCTATCTCCCGATTTACCTCATCTACAAGGATGTCTAAGTTGGGGCCACTTCTCAGGATCGTGTTATCATCGGCATACTCTGTGTGGTCAGACGGGGGACTAAGTCCTTTCGTAGCATCTGAAGTATACACATTACACAGCGTGGGAGAGAGCGCAGACCCCTGTGGGATGCCCAGTTTGGACATCAGCCATCCAGTAGATGCCTCATTGACAGTGAACTTGGACTGCCGTTCACTCAGAAATTCTGAGATGTAACATAGTAACCTGCCTCTTATTCCCATGTTATACAGCTTGCATATCAAACCCGCCCGCCATATGCGCTCAAAGCAGCTATCAAAATCCATAATCACCAGGATGGCATATTCTCCCCTATTCCAAGCCTCATATATGTTCTGGACTAAACTAAGTGCGTGCGTACTTATCTAAACTTCCTATAGGATTCGTTCGTGTTGGGAAGAGAGCCATCGGACTCCAGTCTCCAGATAAGGCGTCTCTGAACCACCCTCTCTATGATCTTACCCAAAACACTCTCCAGGGTGATAGGTCTATATGCCTTAACAGAATGGTAATTGTCTTTACCAGGCTTCGGGAGCAGGACATTTGGGGTATTGTTTAAAGGCAATGGGAATCTTTCCTGAGCCCCAAAATAGCTGCAATGTGTTAGTCAAGGTTTGTACCAGCTCTATCCCCCCTTTCTTAATCATGATTGAGAAGATTTCTCCTCAGGGCTAGGTGAAGAGGACAAAGTGGTAGCTTTCTATCGCTAGTTGAACTTCTTCAAGAGTAAGGCCAGAGTTCTCAGGTGACAGCCGAGCAAATGCATCTACCTTATCTAGATCCTTAGTTTCCTCTTGAAGCAGCCAAGAACCGAGTTCTTGCGTGGTGCTATATCTGTAGTGTCCATGTATATGCAGTATCTCTGTATAATGACATTAGAGTTATCCGCCCCTTGAACATTCCTCTCTATGGTTTACATCCGGGGAATATGTAGCATGGTCAGGGGTCGGCCATTTTATGCACCATCCGTGTGGAGTGAAAATACATGTTCTGATATACTCTCACCAAGATCTTGGTCTCATTTGAGTGTTAGAACTTCATATCTGGCGACGAGTCAAATAAGGAAACGCGGACAATATCCGTCATGGCGAATGTACTGAATTCGCCAGCCTTGCCACCATTTCAAGCCGATTCAGACCACTCCTCGTTATCTACACAATGGCAGCAGTGGCGCGAACGTTTTGATGTCTACATTGTCGCTGCAGGAATAGCAAACGACAAACAAAAACGAGCTTTGTTGCTTCACCTTGGTGGAAATTCGCTGCAAGCCGCCTTCAAAGGCTTAACAGACACAGGTGATGACTTCAAAACGGCCGTTGAGAAATTCGACGAACATTTCCTCCCACGGAAAAACGTAAGATATGAACGTTACGTTTTCAAGCAGGCCGAACAAGAATCTGGTGAGTCCATTTCTCAATTTGTCACACGTCTTCGAACATTAGCACTTACGTGTGAGTTCCCAAACACAAATGACGTGATTGCCGATCAAGCGGTTGAAAAATGCTCTTCTTCACGGCTGAAACGGAGACTCCTTCGGGAAACTGATGTTAGTTTAGAAAAAGTCCTAGACATCGCTCGCATAACGGAAACTTCTGAAATGCAAACAAAAACTATGGAGTCCAAATCAAAACCCAATGCGGTAAATCAGCTATCATCGGTTAATCAGGTGTCACGGAAATCGGGAACCCCCCAGAATAACAAATTCCACAAACAGAAATACATGAACTTTAAGGGCAAAAGTAACGAATGTAGAAATTGTAGTGGTATCTGGCCGCATAAAGGAATGCCCTGTCCAGCGTATGGGAAAAACTGTGGTAAATGTGGCCGAGCTAACCATTTTGCGAAATTATGTCGTAGCTCCCAACACGGTTATCAGCAAAAACCAGCGAAGACCAAGTCGGTTAGTCGTGTAGAAGTTCGAGACGAGTCCTCGTCTGATGACGAATATCTATTCACGGTACGCGATCAGCCCTTCAGCATACGCCCCTCAGTGAAACAGCCAAAGGTATCCGTAACCATAGCTGGTGTGTCGGTTACAGTCCTTATCGATAGTGGAGCATCAGTAAATGTGTTTGACAGATCATGTTATGATATTATCATCAAACATATTTCTAGTATCCAACTGAATACGCCAAAAGCCAAGATTTATATGTATGGTGCGCAAACCCCTCTGCAAGGAACTTTCAATGCGATTGTCGAAAGTTCACAGAAGTTGTGCGATGCCATGTTCTACGTGGTTGATCAAAATTCTGGATCGCTGATAGGCTATGAAACGGCCACGGAACTGGAACTTATCCAACTACCCACAGTGAACGCGATTCTGAAACCAGCTCCACAGCCTCATACAGCTATCCATGGGTTAGTTGAAGAATTTCCGAAAGTATTTGAGGGTGTCGGAAAACTGAAAGATTTTCAGTTCAAAATCCACGTTAATCCCAACGTGAAACCAATCGCTCAAGCACAACGAAGAATCCCGTTCCACATGCGCAGACGGGTGGAATCGGAACTAGACGCTCTCGAAAAGGCAGACATAATTGAGAAAGTCGAGGGACCCACACCATGGGTATCCCCGATTTGTGATCGTTCCAAAGAAAAATAATCAAGTTCGTATATGTATCGATATGCGAGCCCCCAACACAGCAGTAGAACGCGAACGTCACCCTACTCCAACCATTGAGGAAATCATCCATGATCTCAATGGCGCGACTGTTTTCTCAAAGCTGGACCGGAAACAAGGTTATCACCAGATTGAGTTACACCCTGAGTCACGTTACTTAACAGTGTTTTCGACACACAAAGGATTGAGGGGATTTATTCGGATTGTCATCTGCCTCAGAAGTTTTCCAAAACACCGTTTAACAGGTCCTCAGTGGTATCCCAGGGGTGAAAAACCTCTCTGATGACATAATAATTTCGGGTCGTACGCAGCAGGAGCATAACAGATCACTACGCCTGGTCCTCCAAAGGCTGAAGGATCATCATCTCACATTAAACTCGGATAAATGTGTCTTCAACAAACCAAGTCTTGATTTCCATGGTGTTGTGTTCTCCAAACAAGGTGTGTCCCCTGACCCTGCGAAGGTCATTGCCATAAAACAAGCTCCAGTCCCGAAAGATCCGGCATCGGTCCGCAGTCTCCTGGGAATGACAACGTACCAGATTACGCGACAATGACAGAACCATTACGCAACCTCACCAGACAGACGGTGGAATGGTCATGGACCGATGACCATCAGGCGGCTTTTGACAAACTTAAAGATTCGTTGTCAGCAGAATCAGTAGTATCCTACTTCGACCCTGACAGGAAAACGAAAATCTTCGTAGACGCAAGCCCAGTTGGCCTAGGCGCCATCCTGACTCAAACCGATGCGGATGATGAATACCACATCGTCTCATATGCAAGCCGCACATTATCCGACGTAGAACGGCGATATTCTCAAACAGAGCGAGAGGCGCTCTCGATTTTGTGGGCATGTGAACGCTTCCATCTTCATGTGTTTGGTCAACATTTCACAGTAGTCACAGACCACAAACCTTTGGAACCCATGTTTAATAAACCATGTTTCCAACCTCCAGCTCGTATCCAACGTTGGCAGTTGAGATTACAGCCATATGATATGACGGTTGTCTACCAACCAGGAGCAGATAACCCAGCAGATTTTTTTCTCCCGCCATCCACAACCAGCCAAGTCGTTCTCTGATAGGGATATCGCGGAGAACGCAGTTCTTAAGTCGCTATCTATGACTGAAATCCAGGAAGCAGCGAAGAACGACAAAGCCATGGCTAAACTCGCGAAAGCAGTACAGAAGGGGAAGTGGAACAAACGTGGCCCAGATCTCCGGCGATACTACAAGTTACGAAGGGAGCTGACTGTAGCACCATGTGGTGATGTCGTATTACGTGGGTCCAGAATCATCGTCCCACAGTCTCTCCGAGAACATGTCCTAAAACTGGCCCACGAAGGCCACCAGGGTATTGTTAAGACAAAATGCCTACTTCGGGAGAAGGTGTGATACCCTAACATATTGACAAAGATGCAGAGAGACTAATAAATCAGTGCATACCTTGTCAAGCCACTGGCCCAGCATCTAAGCCAGAACCACTGAAAATGACACAAATGCCAGACAAACCCTGGAGTCATGTAAGCATCGATTTCTGTGGACCATTTCCTTCCGGAGAATCTCTACTTGTTGTTATTGATGACTACTCACGTTATCCGGAAGTCGCAGTTGTGAAGTCCACGGCCGCTGAACGTGTAATCCCGAAGATCGACAAACTGTTTGCGACACAAGGCATTGTCGATGAAATGAAGTCGGACAATGGTCCGCCATTCAACGGAAAAGAATTTGAAACATTCGCGGCAGTCAAAGGTTTCCATCATCGGAAAATTACTCCCTATTGGCCGAACACCAATGGCGAAGCGGAGCGATTTATGCGAACAATTGAAAAATCTGTTCGAACATCTTTAGCTGAAGGAAAAATGTGGAAGAAAGATTTCTTCTCAATTATCGGGCTACCCCACACTCAACTACTGGAGTGTCCCCAGCAGAACTTCTTTTCAACCGTCCAATCAAGACTAAGCTGCCTGAACCACATTCACCTGCAAAGGGTGAGAGGCATAGACGTGCCCAGCTCCGGGACCATGCCGCGAAATCTAAAATGAAGGCATACGCAGACCTGAAGTCTTGTGCAAAAACACCTGAGCTGAGTGCTGGTGACCTAGTTCTGGTAAAGCAATCAAAACAAAACAAACTGTCCGCGAAGTTTAGCACGACAGCATCCAGAGTAGTCCGTACCAAGGGGTCCATGTTAATTCTGAAGAACACAGATGGTAAAACTTTCTCGCGAAATAGTTCTCAGGTGAAGCGGATTCCTTTCGGTGCAAATGTGTCGATGACCGAAGATGACATCTCCGATGGTGACCTGTGTGATGACCCTCCAGCCGTCCATAATCAAGGACCACGTGTCCCACAGAGATATCCTGTGCGTGCCAGGCGAAGGCCAGGTTACCTAAATGACTATATCTGAAGTTACCTAAGTGATTATACATGTACCTGAGGTTACCTAAATTACTATACCTGAAGTTACCTCAGTGATTATACATGTATCCGAGATTAAATAATTGTCTGTACCGGAGATTACCTATTGTGACTATACCGGAATTTACCAAAGTGACTAACTGAACTTACCGAAGTGACTATACCTGAATTTCTAGGTCCATACATGTACAATTAGTGACAATAAGAGCAGTCTCACATCTACATGTATCATTCTGAACAATAAGAATGTGGACTCTGGTGTGCTGAAATTTCAGAGTAGTGAATGCACACTCATTTTGCTTTATAATCGTTTACTGTTGGTATCGACAAAATTTTAGAGTAGTGAATGCATACTCAGCTCGGATTATTAGCGTTTGTTTTTGGTCTCAACAGAATGTATTGTGATAACTGAATACATGTACATGTACATGTACATGGACAGTGTTATTAGAGTGCTGAAGCAGTTACAAGTTCAAGTTACAGAGTTATTTGCAAAGTTTGAAATGTTCAAAATTATCTTTGTGATTCTAAGAGAGTACGATTTTCTCACAATATTCATGGCAATGTATATCAGTATATTTCATGTCTGACAGAGCATGTTTTCCAAGAAATGGAGTGATGTAGTGTCCATGTATTTGCAGTATCTCTGTATAATGACATTAGCGTTATCCGCCCCTTGAACGTTCCTCTCTATGGTTTACATCCGGGGAATATGTAGCATGGTCAGGGGTCGGCCATTTTATGCACCATCCGTGTGGAGTGAAAATACATGTTCTGATATACCCTCACCAAGATCTTGGTCTCATTTGAGTGTTAGAACTTTATAATACCATATGTTATCATTCTGAACTTCTAAGCTCTCGGACCGATAAACCCCTACCATCTCTTGCAGAATGTCTGCATCTTCTGCTGCAAGAGATCCATCCGCGCGTTCAATTGGCTGTATGATATTCTTAACTTTTGGGTTGATTGTTTTGTTGACAACTGGCCAAAATTTCTGAGGATCCCCTGAGTTAAGTTGGTCAAGGAGGTTTTTCAGTGTTCCTCGAGTCTATTGCCTTGTCTACTGCTGCTTTGAATTCCTGTTTGGCTTTTTGCACCAGTGTATAATTGTGTGGGTCGTTTCTATACCTGTATCTTTTCTTCCTAGCTCTAAGGTTGTTTGCTTTTGCACCCACATCTCCATTCCACCAGCTTTTGCTGTGTGGACATATATTTTTGCGCTTAATGTTCTTATCCGCTAGATCCAGCAAGGTATGGCGAAATTTAGTGTACACCAACTCAACGTCTTTCTCTTCATCAGAGAGATCTGAGAGCCAATCGCTGAAGACGATGTTTGTCTCCGTTTCCCAAGTAGTCCAGTCTGTCATCTTACTTACTCTCCCGAAAATTTGCTTGTCGTTGACCCATTCTAAAAGTTATGAGTCTGTGATCTGTGGCCAAAAAGACCTCTTCTTTGACAGCCCACTCTGAAATATCACTGTCTATTCCTCCCTGTACCATGGTGATGTCTATTATGGAGCTATCCCTTGTTGGTCTGCTATAATTGATTATTTGTAAATTGTTCTTGAAGTAATGGTCCTAGGCGGATAACTTTCTTATTAAACTAGTAGATGTGCTTTGCGTTGACAACGGAACAGTGTTCAAAGCGGATCATACTACTTACGTAGTTCTCCGCATTTCGGTGTTACCGAGGAAGACTAAGCAAAAGCCCACAGACCGGAACAGTGTTCAAAGCGGGCGTATACGACTCCGTCGAAAAATACACAAGGGCGGAGAGGGCGGAATTGGGAGGAAGAGAGAAAGGAGGCGGAGTTGTAAATGGGTTAGAGGATCATGTGGCTGTTTTCAAAGAATAGTCATATTTTACAAAGTCATACTTCGGGTAATCATTATTGCTGGGAAATCTAGCTAAGCATCGACGATACAGCTCACCAATCTCCAATGTACGAGTTGTCACAGCGAAACAGCTCCCCAATTACCAGTATACGAGTTGTCAGAGCATTTCCAACATAGCTCTCTAGATTTGTATCTAATACCGCTTATGCCGGTGCTAGGGGCCGTGTGGTCATATCATCCAAGTTGCCACATGAACAGGTACAATAAAAGCGTACCTGAGATACAACACATATCACGAATCGTTAGATTCTTGGTATGTGCTTTAGAACAGGTTAACCAGAAGACTATTCTGTGAAGTCATGTGACGCAGTCAGTATGTCGGCACCTCTTCCCACTTCCCTTGTATGTGTTGTAATTTGTAGGTTAACAAAGGGACCTCCACCTTAACGTTCGGGACCACGCCATTACCGCGTGAAGTAGAGATTAAATCTTCAAAACACATCTCATATTTTAACGTCTGTAGGTTTTCCCATAGTCATTATTGTACACTTTGATAATGACTATAACTGTCTTCAAAATTACTTTATGAATAATAACATGTTTATCTTACGACAACGAATGTCTTGTTTGTGACATTTGATCTATTCTGTTTTTCATTTTATTGGAGCGTGTATCCTTGTCTGGCCATTTCACGCGACACACCTTCGTCATAACTCTGCCTCAATTACTATTGCTTCCTATCATCGGTATAATCACTATAACAGTACTCTTTCTTTACAGGTTCACCAAACATCTCTTCCCACCCATTATATTTAATACTCTTTTGAATATTAATAGGTTGATATATCTCTCTGAGAATGCTCCTGAGAATTCAAACCGATAAATCTTGAAGATATATAGTCATAAAATAAGTATTGTACAACATAAAAACTTTACGTAAAGATTTCTGATAGTCTCTTGTCCTGTTTGTCTTCTGTCATAAGGTCATCCTACCACCATAGGCTGATATCTCCTAATCTCTAATGGGCACCAGGTTTCTTTCACTGGAATTGAAAGTCGTAAATTTATTGGCAATGCGCTCTACGAATTCGATATCAAGCACTGTCAGAATCATATCCAAGATGAGGAAGTTGAGTAACAGTTGAGAGCTAAAAACTGCAGATTCAAGAGGAGGAGGAAGAGTAGGAAGAGGAAGAGGAGCAGAGGCGGAGAATCAGGATTAGAGGGAATATGGTGCAGGATACAAGAGGAAAATGGGTAGAGCAAGAAGAGGAAAAGAAGCTGTAGAAACAGGAGAAGGAGCAGGGGTGGCGGATCAGGATCACAGTGTACATGGTGCAGAATGCAGGAGGAGGAAGTGGAGGTAGGGCAGGAAGAAGACGACGAGCAATAGGAACATGACTGGAGCAGGATCAGCAGCAGGCGGATGAGGATCAGGATCAGAGGGTACAGGGTGCGGGATGCATGAGGAGGATCAATAGGAACAGGAGGAGGCGCAGTAACAGCAACAGGCGGATGAGGATCAGGATCAGAGGGTACAGGGTGCGGGATGCATGAGGAGGATCAATAGGAACAGGAGGAGGCGCAGTAACAGCAACAGGCGGATGAGGATCAGGATCAGAGGGTACAGGGTGCGGGATGCATGAGGAGGATCAATAGGAACAGGAGGAGGCGCAGTAACAGCAACAGGCGGAGGGGGATCAGGATCAGAGAGTACATGCTGCAAGAGGAGAAATTGTTGGAGCTGGAAGAAGAGGAACAGTAAGAACGTGATTGGAGGAGGAGCAGCATCAAGCTGAGGAGGATCAGGATCAGAGGCACATGATGCAGGATGCAAGAGGAGAAAATGTTAGAGCTGGAAAAAGAGGAGCAGTAAGAACATGACTGGAGGAGGAGGAGCAGCAGCAGGCGACGGAGGATCAGGGTCAGAGGTACATGATGCAGGATGCAAGAGGAGAAAGTGTTAGAGCTGGAAGAGGAGGAGGAGCAGTAGCAACGTGACTGGAGCAGAAGCAGCAGCAGTCAGAGAAGGATCAGAATCAGGGGTACATGGTGCAGAATCCAAGAGGAAAACGTGTTACAGCTGGAAGAAGAGGAGGAGCAGTATGAACATGATTGGAGAGGAGGAGCAGTATGAACAGTAGGAGGAATAGGAGTAGCAGTGGGGGAAAAGACCATGATTAGAGGGTACATGGTACAGGATGACCAGTAAGAAGAGAAGGAGCAGTAGGAGCAGGAGCAGCCAGCAGGGCAGAATGATCAGGATCAGAGGGTACATGATGCCGGATGCTTGAGAAGGGAGAGGGGTTGGAGCAGGAGGAAGAGGTTCACTAGGAACAGGAGGAGGAGCAGGAGTAGCAGCAGGGGAAGGAGGATCCGGATAATGGTGATCCGTGGTGCAGGATGCAAGACGAGGAAGAGGAGGTAGACCAGGAAGAAAGGAGAGGCAATATGAACAGGAGGAGGAGTAGGAGTAGCAGTAGGGAAAAGGACCAGGATAAGAGGGGTCATGGTGCAGGATGCAAGAGAAGGATGAGGAGGTAGAGCAGGAAAAGGAGCAGCAAGAGGAACATCAGGAGGAGCAGCAGGAAGCGGAGGATGAGGATCAGAGGGTATATGGTGCAGGAGTCCAGCGGAGAAAGAGGAAGTAGAGCATGAAGAAGAGGAGGGGCAGTATGAACAGGAGGAGGAATAGGAGCGGCAACAGGGAAGGAGGAGTCAGAGGGTATACGGTGCGAGATGCATGAGGAGGAAGAGGAGTTAGATCACGAAAATGGGAAGCAGGAGGAACAGGAGGAGAAGCACGGTAAGGATCAGGATCAGAGGGTACATGGCGCAGCATGCAAGAGGGGGACGGGGGAGGGAGGGGGGGTAGAGAAGGAGCAGCAGTAGGAGAGATGGGGTGGTTTAATATAGGGTTATTACGTTCATATTGTGACAGCCATTTTTTAGAGATAGAAGAAGTCGTAGTACCCGGAGAGAACCGCCCGTTACCGCCCGTCGGCAAAGTAACTGGCAAAGTTCCTGGATCAAAAGGTACATTGTGTAGAATGCAAGAGGAGGTAGATCAGGAAGAAGAAGAGGAGCAGTTGAAGCAGGAAGAGGAGTAGGAGTATAGGGGAGGAAGATCAGGATCAGAGGGTACATGGTGCAGGAAAATATCCTCGAATACTGGCTCCCATTTGCCATAACAGAGATGATTCTCTAGGTTCATATTAGTAGCTTGTCTAACCATATGTTGTTTTTCCCCACTTCTGTTAATTCCTGCAACATGTTCGTCCTAAATGAATAGAGTTTAGGGTTCTGGGCTTCTGAGAGAAGTGGTTCCTCGACATTATGTTAACTAGTTTTCATTGTTGACTGTTTTATAGTGTTAGAGAGAGAGAGAAAGACAGAGAAAGACAGAGAGAGACAGAGAGAGAGAGAGTGAGAACTTTATTCAATTTTACAGCAATATTACAGTTATATAGCGACAAAGAACAGCAATCTCAATCTTAATATCAAATACCGAACAACAAAATTACATCATAAATCAGTCGTTGTCAAACAATCGTCAATCAGATCTCTTATGAGACTTCCCTGCGAATGCTTTTGGTGTCCTCTGAATGCAACCACCATGTCCATATACTTGGCAGTGGTTATCGCAAACTCGGTCTCAAAGTCGCAAATAACTCATGTTCACCAATCTCTTTATAAACACCATCAAAAAACAACTCTTTCTACTGTAATACCATCGTCACTGTACAAAACCATTGTCTTTTTACCTCCGTCGATCAGACGGAGGTCTAGGAGCGCAACGTGAAATCTCCCGCCAAATAATTGTCATATGGGGAACCCACGACTCGTGTGATTTCCAATAGGGATTGCTATGGTTCCCGACGAAATTTTGAAAAGTTCCTGGACACAATTGAATGCTTACGTCACAAAAGGTGTGTATCCTTTGCAGCGCTTCCACCGGGTCTCTTAATTCGAGGGTACTAAATTCGCGCCTGTACTTATAGCTTCGCGCTGGTACAGATGGCCGGTATGCAAGACGGTACATCTTCGGAAAATTTATGACCTATTCCAAGGTTCTTCGCGTGACATGTACATGATCAGGTCAGGGGATTTGCAGCATTTCTGTTCTTCATTCAATACATAGTACTGTTCATACGCCCTATGATATGTACTTTTGTTGCTAACATTATGCAAGTTTTGTTGTTAAAAAAATAAAACTGAACGTACTTGTAGGCCTACTCGTTTGAAGCAGCAGACATTATAAATTTAGTTCACCTAGATTCTGCATTGAAGATCAACCATTGAAACGCGGAAAACAACGAATTACGTCAATTATACAGTATTTTCGCCTGCATGTTGTCTGATCGTACTAGTCTTGTTTATCTGATGATGCTAAACAATAATGATCTTGTGAACTTTGGGATAGGCCTAGGTCATAAATTTTCTGAAGATGTACCATTTTGCGGCCGGTATGCGACGAAGACAAACCTGCGCTTTCATAAAAAGTAAATTTTCACGAAAGAAAAACTCGCATTCCGGATAGTATAATTGGAAACTTCGACGAGAATCTCTGAATCGGCAAAAAGATAAAGGACGAGTGTCATTCACCAGGATGCGAGTCGGAAGTGAGAAGTCAAATTCAAAGTTAGAGGTCAAAAACGTAAAACTCCGAAGAACTCTCCCGGCTTTTTCTTTTCTTTTTTTTTTGAGTTGGGGGGGGGGAGATAGCGACTGGAAAAATATATCTTCCCATGCTTCAATCGTTATCTGTGAATCCGATCAACAACCTAGCCAGACAATCTGTCAAAAATTATCCGTCGTCTGGGTAAGGTTGAAGGGTAATCGGAAGCTCGGACTGTGATACAGGCAAAACAGTTGCTGTTGTAGTCTAGAAAAATAACTGGCATGCACTCTATGGAGAAGGGCCTCGTGAGGCACAAAGTGCAATTTTGTTGTTGTTGTTTATCTGCAAATCCGCTCATCTCGATGGGTATCTTTCACTGGTTCTCACAGTTGCCTGGCCTGTGTTATATTCGGTGGTCGAAGTCTACGTATAGTTTTTTTCAATAAATTATGGAAATTAATACAAACATATATACAGATATTTTTTTAAATAGATTTTTTATAAGTGTATTTCTCTTTCATCTTAGGCTCAATTAAAGTCATTCTCTAAAATGTGAAGCCGAGTTAATACAGTTTTTAATTATCTACCAAACCCTGTCCTCTATGACATAGAATAAAAGAGAAGTTGGGAATAGAACCGCTCAACACAGTCATTTCTAAACATCAAGTTGTACATAAGTATTTTTACTTACTCTGTACAAGCTGAGGGCATTTTTGTGGCTTTTGAAAATTTTGAGATTTTTGCGTGTCTGTCCATATTTAACTAAGCGACGTCCAAGCGAGCTAATGTACGCGCATTATATTCATATCAAATATGATGCGGCTTGTGTTCAATGAGGCTTGGAATGTTTATACAATTAATTTTCTTCTCACTGTTACACAATGAAATTAAGTTTCAAATCATTTGATTCATCTCTTCGATGTAGATTGTTATGTTTCATTCGAGGAAATAATTTTAAAAGATACATATGACATTTTCTAACTTTATGGCTGGAGTTGTATCACAAAGAGCAAACGGCGTAAACATGCTTTCCCATCTCACCCACGCTCATATGGGTATCGATCGTTCCTATTTGAACTAGGTCATCAGTTAGTGTGTCCTCAGAGCCAGTGATTTGCTCGCCCTCCACCCCATTGGATATCAGTTGATTCCTAAGGAAATAAACATTACACATGTAATGACCACCTGCCGAGTGATACATGTGTGAATCGGTCAGACATTTCCAAGGATGCCAAATTCTAACTTAAAACAACCATGCCGGATTTCATTGCTTCACTGAGAATAATTGGATCTAACTTTTACAAAGCCTGCAGCTCCCAATAGCTCCTGGATCTAGAACACATAAATGAAGGGACCTATTGTGTGTCCCAACTAATCTATTGAGAACGTTTTGTTTGATTTTTTGAGAAATATATATTGTTGTGTTCTGAAACTTATGTCACTGGTAAAATGCAATTATTATAGTATTCATTCAAAATATTAGCAAACAACATTCTGTAGAACTATCTGTTTGAAACATTTTCTGTTTTGGGTGTCATTCTCTGGGTTAAATATTGGCGTCAGCCATTGTTGATTTGGACCAGTTCAATACTCGTAGGTTTGATAGGCATTCTTTTCCATTCATGGAATTTTTACAGTTCCACAATGTCACAAAACAACAATAATGCCATGATGTCACAATAAGACGTTACAAAGACAATTTATCAATACTGACCACAGTAGCAACGTCATAGCGTTGACCCTGACGTCACAATAGAAAATGTAAGAATGTAGATTCTCATTCATCCAGGATATGTAATTGGAATTAGGAACGTAAAACTGGTCTCTGGAAATAGTATATTTAATGCTTACGTTAATTTTACAATAGAAAATGACAACCTCCCACTCCTTTGCAAATATGGGAACAGTCCCCCTCAGCCTTGGCGACGTCAAAATTTAACCCAGAGAATGACACCCAAAACAGAAAATGTTTCAAACAGATAGTTCTACTGAGTGCTGTTCGGTAATATTTTGACTGAATACTATAATATTTGCATTGTACTTACTAGTGACGTAAGTTTCAGAACACAACAATATATATTTTTCCAAAAATCGGACAAAACGTTCTCAATAGATTAGTTGGGACACACAATAGTTTATCGGTGCTATGGCAAAAATATCATGTAGAATGGGACTGTGTGGATAATATCCTTGGAAGTTGAAGTCCTGCTGCATGCTTCACAAACATCATCAAAAGTGAAAATTATCTCCCTTGACCAGGTAAGGACTTGAATGTGTGTCTAAAATGATTTAGCTTCTAGAAACAGACTTCATTTCAAATTTTAATTCCAATTCTGCTACATGTACATGTATAAAATACATACAGAATGAACTGCATACATGATAACACAAAGAACAGGTATATGTATCTCATTACATTCTTATTCAAAGATCAATACCTGGGTAATATTACAACAATACCATGGCGTTATATATTGTTATGATTGACTTAACTTTAGCTGCTGAAGATATTTCTAATTTGAGATCAATGAACAATCATACTAGATTTCATAACTTCATTTATTTTCACAATAAGCAATATAATCGAGATTAGCAAGTGAAGTTTCAAAACATAATATAATAAACAGCATGGGTCTTCTTCAGTTTATTGTAGACAAAAATACCCATGAATATATGTTACCATGATTCAGTCATGATATTACCTGTAATATATTGATGTAATTATTTGATAGTATTACTAATTGTATGTTGTTTATGATTAACATGAACTTTTTATTTGCTGCGTGGAATTCAGTCATTTGTTCCATAGGGGCAATATTCTCATCAGTCATCACCATTCAATGTGAATGTGATACATGTACAAGTCCATGGTCATTGATACAGTAAGGTGAAGGCGAAGGTGACCTGTAACACCAGTATACAAAATTATACCGAGCGCATTGAATCCTCATCATATGATGTTGAGACAGATCAGAACGAAGTGTCGGTAAAATCAGATGTGTTTTGAAGAGCATTCTCTCATCAGTGATGATGCTATACTGTACACATACAAAATATGAAGTGTTGATGTGTTGGGCCTATAGCACAAAATCACAAGCAAGTTGGTACAACAACTAGGCACACGGTGTCTCATTTCTGCCGCTAACGTGTCGATTTGGGTGAGGGGATCCTCTCAGGGGGAGGTGGGGGTGGGATGGGGCCTAATGTCTCAAGCACTTTTCCAGGTTTTCCATCAATATACTCTATTCCATACCCCAATATTTCAAGCACGTCAAATCAAACAAAAATTATTTGCTGGGAATGTGACTTTCACATCCCTGTCTGGACATGCTAGTGAGGAACCCTCAATCCCAGATTAATTACCATTGATGAAGCTAACGTCCAACAAATGCAAAATTGAGCTTGGCATCCGGCCGTATGTTATTCAGTGATGTATTACGCTACGGACCCTGTTGCCTCGACGGAGGTCTTTGCGCTCATCCAGCGCTTGTTGTTTCTTAGATTTGCAGCGAAATGGTCACTTAAGATTCACTTGCCACACCAGACTTCACTTTGGTCATCATCCCAGATGACTCCGCACAAGGCTCTGACCGTAGTGCATGCGTTTCGGGGATTGTAATCTTCGGTCATTCAGGGCGACGCGGACCACGATGTAGTAACCCGTGCACGGAACCGGACTTTGGATTTTGGACTGTAAGTCTGCTGCATCAGAAATATCGGATGATTATAAAAGTCGAACTTGGGATGGACCCGGAAGGACCAAAATGGAGAGATAATTCTAACATAGCACCTGAAAGGTGCCTATGAACAAGATGTCTGTATATGGCAACATACAAATGGTTGAATGAAAGAGAAGGATGTTGAATATTGGGGAACGGGTTTCGCCAAGGTAATAGCGTATACCAAATAAATTTCAAATACAAGCGTCTAGTCCGTCATTCAATATTCATCCGTCGTCCATTAAAGAAATTTCGCGTCCATAAGTTAAAGACCTACACCAAATTAAAATAAATAAAAAAATTATAGTATACATAAACATAGGCTAGATTCCTGCTAGAGAGAAGCGGTCAACAGTTTCAATGATGTCGGCAAGACATCACATCCGTATCGCTGATCAGTATTCTGAATTCATTTGATTTACGTTGTAAAGTCGTTATCTAGAGAATTATGTATCCAAGTCATGCTTTGATTGTGTCTGATTACGTGATTTTGATGTGGGCTTACGGCCCGGAAAAATATGTATGCCAGCATGTAAAGGTTGAGGGAAAAGGACAATAACTCAAGAGTTTGGGCAGTTAGTGCACATCTACAAGTTACTAAGTATGAAACAAGCAAGTTTCAAAGATGTTCAAGTACCGGTACCAGAATGTCATACATGTTGGCAGACACAGGTACAGTGTATTAAATGTGGCAGAACTAATTGGGGCGAGGTAAAGAAGTGTACCATGCACATCTGCAATATACTAAGCATGTTCCATGTAAGTTTCAATGTTGTCTATCAAATAGTAACCGGGATATGGACCGGACAAGTAATTCTTGGCGGACTTAAAGGGTCATAATTCTGTGGCAGATCATGGAAACGCGTAAAAACAACCGACAGTGAACATCTGCAAGATACTAAGCAACTTCCATGTAAGTTTCGAAGTTCTCCATCAAATAGTAACAGAAATATGACCCGGGCAAGATCTTATTGACTGACAGGATAAAGGGACATAACGCTGTGGAAAATCATCGAAACGCGTAATAAATCTGACAGTGCACATCTGCAATGTACTAAGCATCGTCCATGTAAGAATAGAAGTTGTCCATCAAATAATAACCGAGATTTGGTTTGTACCCAGACAACGTACTTCCAAGAAAGAGCAACATTTGTAGTATAATTGGCAGCCGCCACCACCGGCGTCTTAACGCAATAATGCTCTTCGGCGTCAGCCTTCATGTAGTAACGTCAATCAACAGCCGTCTTAACACAGTGACGCTCTTTATGCTCATCTTATTTTCACTCACTCATATATAATTGACAACACAATAGGGGAGACTGGGGTGCACTGGGACATTTTTCACTTTTTTTGTGTGCAAAAATCTCCGCTATTATTGTCCCACAGAGTACCCCTCTATGCTGTAGTTATAACTAATATTTAGTATGACAATCATAAAAACGATTCTAAAATATCTGCTAACTTTTCTCCAATATTACATTTAAAAAAAACCCCCAAAAGTGTCCCAGTTTGCCCCAAGTTAGGGGATCACTGGGACATCCACTGGCGTACAGTAGGACAACAATCAAAATTCATTTTAAATCAAGTATATATACCGTTATGTTTCACATGAGTTTAGAAGATTCAACAGTGATGGCTAAGTTACTTGCTATTTTTGACCCCTGCGTTACATAAAACATTTTTCAGAGGCAAAATTTGAAGAAAAAATATTTTGTGATTCCCATTCCAACGGAAGCATTTAACTTTGAAATTGCCAGTAAACTCATCAAATGAAGAGATTGCGAATTACTACTATCTAGAAAACAATATAATGCACTTTTATAATATTTTAGAATGAAGGTAAATTGCGCCACTTGATTACCTTTGTCACAGTGGGCCCCAACAAAAGTGTCTCAGTTCGCCCTGGGTGCATAATTTCCCTTGTTTTGTAAAAAACAAAACAAAAACAAATACATACATCTGAGATAATAATCGATCCAATTAAATTGTACCTTTGTCCATCCTCTATCAATATACATGTAGCAAACAGTACTAAAGTACTACAGAAAACTTGGTATAATAAAATGTCATCCTCAGTCCTGAAAATTTACTTGGGCTGTTCAAAAACAGTTTTCTTGCCTCTAATGTTTTACCACTGATAGTTTTTAATTATTATCAATATAGGTGTTGTATGGGTGTGGTAACTTTCTGTTGATAATAATGTAATGGAATTCCTGTAATTAATATAGAGTTAGATGGCTTGTCCCACTGTGCTCCATGTCTCATCAGCTCCCATGTCCCACTGTGCCCCATGTCCCCAAACCCTATCTCCTCTACCTGCACCTGGGCTTTTCGAAAATACATAAATGGGATGTTGTAATACAGGAACTTAGCCTTTGTCCTTTTACTTTGACTTTCGAACGTGCACTTGAGAGAGAGAGTTCTAGGACCATCTCAACGTAGTGATAACGACTCTCAATATATGCCTTAAT
>JAVTVY010000881.1:0-36774 GCA_036873755.1 Hanleya hanleyi
CTCAGTCACACTTTGATTGTTACTGTTCATATGAGTACCATGAAGATCTTGAAGTACTTGGGCTCATACGGCCCCTAGCCCCGGGTTAAGCGGAATTAGACACAAGTTACGAAACGTAACGCCATAGATCTTACACGCTACGTTCGTATTTTTATATCAGCATGCGACCTCATCGCCATATTTGGCTTTTGGTGGGGCGCCCGGTGAATCCCAGCCCTGTTTTATAAGTTTCTGCAACAATGTTTTGTGACGTTGATTAAAATCGTCACATTTAACACCGGATCTAGCAAATGCTACTAAGCGAGATATGTATACGCCATATGCAGGTCCCACTGGAATATTACTGTCCAGAAAGTGATAGTTTACGATGTCGAAATTGTAATCATCTCTTTTGTCATAAAGTCGAGAGAATGCCCGCTTTATTTTTATAGAGATAGAGATCTAAATATGATGTGCCTGTAGGGCTATCTGTAGTTTCTTTCAAACCCAGTGAAGGTGGATATATATCCTTCACTGCGTCATTTATATAGCGATTATCCACAGCGAGAAGATCGTCTATATAGCGCTTGGTGAATGAGAAGGAACGGGCTTTGAATGGATCGGCTTTCGAAAGCGCCTGCATATAGTCCTATTCATAAGAGAACAGATACAGGTCAGCCAACAGATCCGATCCATTCAAAGTCCGTTCCTTCTCATTGACCAAACGCTATATAGACGATCTTCTCGCTGTGGATAATCGCTATATAAATGACGCAGTGAAGGATATATATCCACCTTCACTGGATTTAAAGGAAACTACAGATAGCCCTACAGGCACATCATATTTAGATCTATATCTCTATAAAATGAAGCGGGCATTCTCTCTCGTCGACTTTATGACAAAAGAGATGATTACAATTTCGACATCGTAAACTATCCCTTTCTGGACAGTAATATTCCAGTGGGACCTGCATATGGCGTATACATATCTCGCTTAGTAGCATTTGCTAGATGCTGTGTTAAATGTGACGATTTTAATCAACGTCACAAAACATTGTTGCAGAAACTTATAAAACAGGGCTACACCACCAAGCGCCTCCACTCAAAGTTTCTCAAATTTGGCGATACATATCGCATGCTGATAGCAAAATACGAGCGTAACGTGGAAGATCTATGGCGTTATGTTTCCTAACTTGTGTCTAATTCCGCTTAACCCGGGGCATGGGCCGTATGAACCCATACACTTCAAGATCCTCATGGTACTCATATGAACAGTCACAATCAAATCGTGACTGAGATACATCATTCTTTAGATGACGACTTTACAACGAATATTATGGATTATAAATACTGATCAGCGATACGCATTTGATATTTTCGGAACATCATGATGTCTTGCCGGCATCACTAAAAACTGTTGACCGCTTCTTTCTTGCAGGAAACAAGGTTATTCTTATGTACACTATGATTGTCTTTTTGAATTTGGTGATAATACTGTTATATGGAATATGGAATAGGTCTTCCCAGGTACGAGTTGTCACAGCGACACAGCTCACCAATTACCAATATACGAGTTGTCAAAGCATTTCCATCATAGCTCTCTAGATTTGTATCTAATACCGCTTATGCCAGTGCTAGGGGCCGTGTGGTCATGTCATCCATGTTGCCACATGAGCAGGTACAATAAAATCGTACCTGAGATACAACACATATCACGAATCGTTAGATTCTTGGTATGTGCTTTAGAATAGGTTAACCAGAAAACTATACTGTGAAGCCATGTGGCTGTCAGTATGTCGGCACCTCTTCCCATTTCCCTTATATGTGTTGTAATTTTTATCTGTATATGGCGAGATTCTGCTGGTGAACGTTTCGTCCCCGAGGCCCGCCCCCTGTACATACCTTTTGGTCTTTGATATATGTTGGCATTTGTGGGAAGTTGATGCTTGGTTGACATCGGGCCTTACAGACTAGTCTTTTGTGTTAAATGCCGTCATTTTCATCTGACGACGATACAGTTCACCAATTCCCAGGTACGAGTTGTCACAGCGACACAGCTCACCAATTATCAATATACGAGTTGTCAGAGCATTTCCATCATAGCTCTCTAGATTTGTATCTAATACCGCTTATGTCGGTGCTAGGGGCCGTGTGGTCATGTCATCCATGTTGCCACATGAACAGGTACAATAAAAGCGTATCTGAGATACAATTACAAGCGTCTGGTCCGTCATTCATAATTCAGCCGTCATCCATTAGAGAATATCCGCCTCCATAATCCAAAGACCTATTCCATATTCCATATAACAGTATTAGCACCAAATTCAAAAAGACAATCATAGTATACATAAACATAGGCTTGTTTCCTGCAAGAGAGAAGCGGTCAAGTTTTCATTGATGCCGGCAAGACATCATGATGTTCCAAAAATATCAAATCCGTATCGCTGATCAGTATTCTTAATCCATAATATTCGTTGTAAAGTCGTCATCTAAAGAATGATGTATCTCAGTCACGCTTTGATTGTGACATACTATGTGTTGTAATTCAAATTACAACACATATCACGAATCGTTAGATTCTTGGTATGTGCTTTAGAATAGGTTAACCAGAAGACTATACTGTGAAGCCATGTGACTGTCAGTATGTCGGCACATCTTCCCACTTCCCTTATATATGTTGCAATTTGGATTATGGACGCGGATATTCTCTAATGGACGACGACTGAATTATGAATGACGGACCAGACGCTTGTAATTTGACACGAACTTGGCTCTTCCCACTTTATCAATGCAATCGCCGATGCGTGGAATGGAGAATGTGTCTGTTTTGGTCAATGTGTTCACCATTCTGTAGTCATTACACATCCTGTAACTGCCATCTGGCTTTGGAACGAGGATACAAGGTGAACTCCAGTTACTCTTACTTGGTTCAATGAAGTCATTGTCCAATAAATACTGAATCTCTTTTTTCAGGTAGTTTTGTTTAATGGGATTCAAACGATATGGGTGCTGCTTTACTGGCCAGGATCAGAATCTCCGACATCGACGTCATGTGAAATTGTATCAGTCCGAGTAGGAATGTCGGTAAACAAATGTTCATATTGACTGAGCAGAGTTCGAAGTTCTTCCTGACGTGCTGGCTCGAGATGACACAACTTGGAATCCAAATTAAGTGGAATGTCAGAGTTCTGTAATTCCGCCGCTGTCATGGGCACTTCACAAGTTTCATTATTATCAGGGTCAGAACTAACTACACTTACAAGACATAACTGTTTGTTTTCACGCCTGTCGGGAGTTTGAATTACATAACTAAGGTCACTTAATTTCTTTTCAATGACATAAGGACCATAATATCTAGCCTTAAGTGGATTACCAGGAATAGGCAGAAAAGCCAGAACCTTCTCACCAGGTTTGAAACTTCGTTTAAGGACATGTTTATCATAGGTTATTTTCATACCTTTTTGAGCTTACTTTAAATTTGACATGGCCAAATCACGTGCTTTGGTCAACCTGGTGCGAAAGTCCGACACGTATTGTAAGAGACTACATGAGTCAAGATCACTGTCTAGAAACTTTTCCTTCAGCAGTTTAAGTGGTCCTCTAACTGTATGACCAAAGACTAATTCAAATGGACTGAACCCTAAAGACTCTTGAACAGACTCTCTGACAGCAAACAATAACAAATGTATGCTTTCATCCCAGTCTTTCTCAGTGTCAAAACAATAAGTCCTAATCATGTTCTTTATTCCCAATTCATGCAGGACTTGTTGAAAGATTCCTGACATGAAATTAGATCCCTGATCAGACTGAACAGACTGGGGTAGGCCGACAAGTGTGAAAAACTTAACTAAGGCCTTAACAATAGTTTTAGCCTTAATATTCCGTAAAGGAATGGCCTCAGGGAACCTGGTTGAAGCACACATGATTGTTAACATGTATTGATTGCCTGACTTTGTTTTTGGTAATGGACCGACACAATCTATAATCACCCTACTAAAGGCTTCCCCAAATGCAGGGATTGGTTGTAGCGGGGCCTTTGTTATGGTTTGGTTTGGTTTTCCTACCATTTGACATGTGTGGCATGACCTACAAAATTCAACAACGTCTTTCTTTAAATTTGGCCAATAGAAATGATTTAGAATTTTGTAGTATGTTTTGTTAATACCTAAATGGCCTGAAAGAGGTGTTTCATGGGCTAGTCTGAGTATATCTAAACGATATGACTTTGGTATCACAATCTGATACTTAACTGCCCATTCATCATCAGGTGACATATCTGGCGGTCGCCATTTGCGCATAAGAACACCATTCTTACAAAAGTAACACACAGGCTCTTGAGTTACATCACACTTATCTGCTGCCCTGTCAAACAACTTGGAAATGTCCTTGTCACTATGCTGTTCATTAACCAGCTGTGATTTTGAAATTTTGTCATCAGAACATTCCAATTTGCTATCAAAATGTGGCTTATCAGCCTCATCATTCAAACACACAAAGGTGTCGGCTAAACAAACATCATCGATGACGCCATCTTTATGAGACTTTTCAGACTCCTCAGCCAATTTACTCATGGCTATAGTAACTGCACAAGCAGGATACAAACTTTGAATTTCGTCTTTAACTGGACCATGAATCTGATCCAAACAAGGCTTGTCAGTTACAATCGGGTTAACCACGACCGTATCTCCAGCAAGATCATTGTCAAGAAGTAATTGAACACACTCAAATGGTAAACTACCTTTAATATCCACCGTAACAGGCCCAGAAATCCAGTCGGAAGACAGATGAATGTTATGGAGCGGAACGGGTGTGTAATTTACAGAATCTACCCCTTTAATCAGGACATTACTTCCTGCAGATGAAGAATCAGAAAACGGCAAAAAAAGAGACTGGGACGCACCCGTGTCTCGCAAAATCTTCACAGGAGTAGCATTAGAAAGATCACTTGAAAGTGATACAAAACCATTGTGGATAAATGGTTCAAAAATCTCCATAACAGAATTTGAAAAACTGTCAACCTTATCCTTGATAGAACTAATAGGAACAGTGTCCTCGGCCATCTTAACGTCATATACATTATGAACGTCACTAACCTGCTTGGGTATAGATCTTGAAGTGAGGAAACGACTAGGCTTTTGAAAGGCTTGATCTTGTTGTCTTCTTTTCAATTTGAAACAATTAGCCATCAAATAGCCGTCCTTTTTACAGTAGCTGCAAACGGTAGACTTATTTTGAGTGTTAAAAGTGGGTGACTGAGACTTTGTGTTTGACCTTTGACCTTTGTAACTGGGGTTAAATGTTTTAGGCCTTGAGAAAGAACTGGATTTGTTACCTGAGATGTTAGACTGGAATGAACTTGGCTTAACAGCATTGACAAATGATAATTTGTGTGTCAGCGCGTATTCATCAGCAAATCGGGTTGCTTCGTCTAAAGTGTTGGCATTCTGTTCATCAAGAAATGTTCTAATATCACCATGGATACACCTTTTAAATTCCTCTACTAGCATAAGCTGTCTAAGGTTTTCAAAGTTGTTGTCAATTTTAACCGAAGCACACCACCTATCAAATAACTGTTCTTTTGAACGAGCAAATTCTACATGAGTCTGAGAGTTTTCTTTTTCACAACTACGAAACATTTGTCTATAAGCTTCAGGAACTAATTCATAACCTTTGACGATTAAATCATTCACTCTATCATAATTTGATGCTTGCTATACCGTCAATTGAGTGTAAATATCCCTTGCCTTTCAGATCAAAACACTTTGAAGAAGTAAACTCAAATTTTCTTTTGGCCAGTTTAAATTTTCAGCAATTTTCTCAAAATGGAGAAAATATTTATCAACTTCTTTTTCTTGAAATGGTGGGACGACACGTATTTGACGAGCTGCATCAAATTTTGAGTGTGATTGTACAGGAGCATGTGTAGGAAGACTTGTTCGCGACTGTAATTCCAAATGCTTCAATTCTACTGAAACTGTCTTTCTTTCTCTTTCTCTTCTCTCTCTCTCTCTAATGCTCTTTCTTTCTCTCTTTCCTCTTTTTCTAACTTTTCTCTCTCTAATTTTTCCTCTTTTTCTAATTCTAATTTCTTTAATTCCAGCTGATGTTGCAATTCTAATTTTTTTATTTCCAAATAATCAGCTGTTTAAATCAAAATCACTCTCATCCCAAAGTTGTTTGCTAACAAAATGTTTAATAATGAGTTTCTTAATTTCTTGCTCTCTCCAAGATGTTTTAACTTTAATTTGTATGAATTTACACAGCGCGAACAAATCCTCTTTGCGTAGTTCGTCAAATTCCTCCTGACTAGGTTTTGAAGCAAACTGTGCTGGGTCAAATAACATGCTGATAATATACTACTCTTCGACTTCACAAATTCAGACAATGTATCAATTTAGAACTATGTTGCAAAGCAGGAATGTAAAAAAAGCTCGCGGGCAGGCCCCCAATTTCAGTTACGTCTGAAAGACAATAGAAAAACGCAACAGAAAGATTTTGGGAAATCGAGGAATAACAATCAAATATTTATTTACAATACTAAAATCATATACAAATTAAGTTAGGTCAATACAGCAAATAAATGAAAGACAGTCTTACTGTTCAATGCTATACCGGTGTATCTCTCACAGTCCGTATTTACGTGCAAATCTCTATGCAGTCCGTGCCGACACCCAGAAATCGCGTTCCTGTATTTTTATAGTCCACACCTCTCAGCTGTTGTCCAGTTTCCGTCAGTTCACTCAAGTAGATAATACAGCGGTCCAACGCACAAGAGTAATCCAACAGGAATATACAATCCAGCAGTCAATAATCTCGGGCAAAGGTAATGTCCAGTAGCACAATCTTATGCACACAAATAGAAGCCGTGTGAATCTCTCCTCGATCACTAAACGTCGAGCTATTTATACTTTATCGGGCATTCGAGATTATTCTATCAAATCAAGAAACTTCCACCGGTACAGCAAAGACGTAAGATTAAACCCAGATACCATCACAACAGCTTCTAGAAAGCTCGAAAATGATTAACCCACAACAGTATTTATACAGGCCTATCATTCCAGAAACATCGACATGTGTAGATGGCGCTGTGTAGATGTGCAGATGGCGCTGTGACCCAATTACCATCGTAATACGGGTCTCTTCGTAATTCGGCCATTTGCAAATATGATAAATCGGTCACGACAGCTTCGAGAGAATTCTATGACCATAACCACAGAACAGAAGGTTAACAAGTTTAGGAGATGTTCCAGGAAAAACTAATGGAGAGGTGGGCGGCAAGAGTTTTTTTTTCTGTGGGTGGTGGTATTCTTCCAGAACAATTCCCTGTGGATGGCGGGTTAAAATACGAAATGGGGTCTTATATTTCCGATGGGTGATAGTTTCTTTACAGCTAATACCATTTTGCGGCGCTGTAGACGTACCAATCTAGGTAAACCAAGATGGTAAATCAGGAGAATACCATCTAGACGTAACGCTATGAAAACTTCGTGCGAAATGTTCGCCGATATTCTATGAGATCCCATAATCAGCCAATCACGACCATTTCAACCTTTTCGCTCTGATAATGATTGACGTTTACTTCAAGGTGATTAATATCTTCGCACGGCACAATCTTTTGATATTTTCTACCCCTAACAAAGCCAGACTTTTTGGCCGGAGTAAACTCTTTGATGTTTATGGACCCTGTCTGGAAATGATGCCATATTTGGAAACTGTTTCAGGATAATGTATATAATTAGACCACGAGCTACCGTGTGTAGGCTAATTATTGTGGGCGTGATTTTGAAATAGTTACAACCAGCTATCCATCTGATTGGCTAACAATAGTAGTTTCAACTCGCAGGGCTGAATTCAGATATAATATTCCGTGATATTATATCCGAGTTTACTAAGTATGACGGATCGTGCGCCGTGAAATGTGGAACTAAATAGAGTATTAATGTGGAACTAAATAGAGTATTCTCCCTTTCTGTATGAATCCGAAAGGGGACGCTGTATGTTCTCGACACAGGTTCATTTTGTTGTTCTTTTTTTCATATTGTGTACAGATGCGACGGAGAACGAATTTTGGCGCCCTTTTGCAGATGACTTCTGTGTAGTGTATATTTCTTTTATTTATTTCAATTGATATTTATTTATAAACAGATATTTATTCTTATCTGTTTTCGTCATGTTGTTCATCGAACAATGAAACTATGTTTTAAATGTATACCGGTATAGCATGACTGCCCGGTTATTGGACAGGCCCTATTATTGGACACCTATAGACCCAGTGGGGCTATTTTCTGGGAATATTACATGTATGATAACTGTAATACAAATTTAATTTTACAGTTGAGTTACAAAGACATGCTGATAAATTTCTGTTTACTCATGGAATTTGTGCACGTTAAGTCCTTATGCGGGTCGGAAATAGTGTCACAAATTTGGGTGAAAAAAATGCGTCAGAAAATTTCCTCCACTTTCTCAGTTTCATTCCTGATTGCAGGTTTGATTAAATGCAACGAAATTTAACTGAAAATGTTCCCACAAATATAGAGAATCTTCATTCTGAATCTCAGTGTGCAACGCGACCGACGTTTGGCAGACGATGTAAATTTCTCTCCACCACTCCTTCTAAAAGTAGAACAATTCCCGGGAGCAGCGGCTTTACCATAGCATGACATGTGGCTCACATTGGCAATAGCACTGATTGACAGCCAAGGATAATGGACAGTCCCAAAAACTGCAAAATGGTTGAATCTTCGACGCCCATTCCAAACTCATTTGTGGGCTACAGTGCATATTCATGTTTAAATATTCTTGGAGGTTTACTAAAGACTGTGGGACAAGCAATTTTACAGTAAGTTGATTAGTTTCAAATAAATCCATCACTGAAAAAGTGTCCAATAACTGGGCTCAAGGCCATCATTCGACCTCTACTTGAATATGCCGCCCCAGTGTGGTGCACCACCAGCTATACAAACGTAGCCAAGTTACAATCTATTCAGCACCAGGCCCTAGCATTCGTGTCCGGCGCCCTACGCAGCAGTTCTACGGAAGCTCTTGAGGTTGAGTGCAACATCATTCCATTCGACCTCCGACTCGGAGAGGTTCTTCAACAAGAATTTATACGCATCATCAGGAAACCAAATGACGACCCCTTGAAAATGAGGCTAATTCAACAAGCACGATCATCTACTCGCAGTTTGACGGTGCTGAACAAAATAGCAAGTGAAGCAAGACACTCGTTTAAGGATATCAAACCGCAACAGTTTGACCCTTTTGATACCACACCGCAGCTGACCACACCAATCAACAAATTTGTCATCCATAGAGAGGCCATTGGTAACTCCCACAACAGAACCCCAGAGCAAATCACTCAAGCCCAGAGAGAGGTAAAAAACTTCCTGACGAGCATCAACGACAGCATGCAGAGAAACGTCATTGTGGCATTCACCGATGGCTCGGCATATGGAAATCCGGGGCCTACAGGCTCAGCAGCTGCAGTCTATACTCAAGGCCTTGACAGCTCTCCTGTAGTTTTGAGAGAACCAGTCTCCCCAAACAGCAATAACTATCACGGTGAACTGAAAGCAGTGGAGATTGCCATAGTCTACATCGCCCAGCTTCCTGTCCTGAATCAAACTCAATCTGTTTTCATTCTGACTGACTGCCAGAATGCCACAGTCAAATCGCAGCTAACATACAGAAAACCGCTCAAGAACTCAAGGCCAGAAACGTACGTGTCCACGTCGTTTGGGTTGCTGGCCATGCTGATGTTGCTGGAAATGAAATCGCAGATCTAAATGCAAAAATGGCAGCAAAAGAAGCTGCCAACTCCACACCGGCGAATCAAATCATAACAAAGAATGAAGCCCATCAGATCATAAGAAGAAGAGGGATGGAATCCTGGCAATTCAGATGGCATCACTCTGATAAAGGGAGACAACTCTATGACCTTCAGCCAACTGTGGGTCAACACCCTACTCAACCTCCTGGCAACAGGAAAACCGAAGTATACATCAGGAGGTTGCGACTCGGCCAAACCAAGCTGAACGCACATAAAGCCAGGTGGGGCATTCCATCTTGCCCCTCGCCTCAATGTGATTGCTCACAAGGGAAAGAAACTGTCAATCACTATTTGTTCAACTGTCCCACCTGGGCTGCACACAGGGAATCGATGTTCAACAAGATTGACAGCTCCTTCTCAAGACATAATGTCCGGGCATCATGTCGCGTTATTGACTCGTTTGCTCTCCTTGGCAACCACAACAGCTCTATCAATCCAGACGTCTCAAATGACATTCTCACAGCAGTAGGAAGCTTCATTACGGAAACCGGCAGAGACATTTGATTTGCGATATTTTAGTCTCGCTCAACCTCCAGACCAGTTCTTTTTAACAGTATACATGTGACTTTTACAAGTGAACTTTTTACAATGTGCCACACAATGTGATTTTTGGCAGCATCGTCGACATTGCCTAGGATTACAACAACAACAACAACAACTGGGCGCAAACTTGCATTTTCATACCGTGAATGGTCCCTGCGTTTCAACTATTCCCAGTCTCTCCCCATACTTTTTCTTCAATATTTTTTATGACGATTTATCACTAAAGATATAGCCTTTTATCCAGTGTTACTTTCTCGGCCATACGTGGTTGCATGGTCGACCTGTGGACTCTTATTCATAAAAAGTGTCCAATAACCGGGCAGTCATGCCCCATATTATGGGCGGCCATTTATGTCAAAATTACTAGCTCGGGTTGTGCAGCCTAACTCACAACAGACAACGTATTTAACGATATAAAGTGTTGGTTTGAACGATTATTTCATCTTTTTGCAAACAAGGAACCTAACTCTAAACGCATATTTCATCTCTCTCCAAAGGAAGAATCTAACTGTGAACGAAAAGTGGAGATACGGAAATACAAGCGAACTCAGAACGAACAGCATATTTCAGCACGTACAACGTATCAGAGAACGAATGACCTCTTTCAGAACGAGTTTTATAATCGAGGGGGCGCTCAGTAGACGGGAGACCACTCGAGCGCCTCTGTCTGCTCCTCCCCCACATTTTGACACCATTGAGGGGTGGCTCTCGTTTACATGTGCGACTCATAGTAAGGAGTCTCACAAGACGAGAAAGACAAGTCCCTGTGAATTTTTGTCTGATATCTGAAGTTCAAAACTTTTGATACACTTTAACACAGGGGCAAAAAAGAACCACACTCATGCACGACCTGAAATAGCGGAACTCGAAATAGCGACCGAGTTTCACGTCATAAATCTTTCTACCATCCGGAATGACCCGAATATTTCCGGAAATAATTTCCGAAGGAACGTTGTTCGTTGTGAAACAGCTCGTTCGTTCAGAGTTATACTCCTCGTTTAGAAATAGGGGGACGGCGTATTCGACTGAATTTTTTTGAATTCGACTGAAAAAACGGAAACTCGGTAGGTTATTTGTTGATAGCTCGCTTAATACTTGCTCGATTCTGACAATGTAAAGTTTCCGGAGTAGCTGAAGAGATTCTCTTTTCAAAAATATATAGTTTGATGACAATTTTTTTTTTATTTTTGAGATAGATATCAACTGAAAAAATCGTGTCGACTTCGCTGAAATTTTTTCTGGACCGACCGACATGCGGTTTTTCTTGTCCGGAAAATTATTGCGTGAACTGACTGAAATACTTTTAGGTTTCCGGAATGCTCTACTTTTATACGAATAAAATGATATAAAATATATGCATGTACCTTCTACCGTTTTCCGTAAAAGGGTTCGCTGAAAAAACCCGATTGAAAATCACAACATTTTCAGCTGAAACTGCCGTAAAACGGATTAGTGAAGCGAGTTAAAAACTCGGATTTGGAGACGGACTTCAGAAGATTCCGAAAATCCGGAATAAGGATCGCGGTTAAGTTTATTGGAAGATTGGTTATGTCGGTAGGTCATAAGTGTCGAATTAAATTTTAAAAGCATAGTTTGCACAAAAAATATCCTATTTTTCAAATAATTGAATGTTTGTCATATAATAACTTAATGTAAATGGAAATAATGAAAATATTGAATTGACCATTAATTTTAAATACATATATTTTTATAAATCGAAATGAAAACTGACCAGGAATATACATATTTTGTTCTCAGTAATTTTTCTTCTTGGATTTTTTATTAATATAAATTTACTAATTGATAATACATTTAATTGATAAAATGAAGTAAAAACAATTTTTGACAAGTCAAAAAAATGATTTTGGAACACTGTTCACACACTAATTGGTCCTTTGTTCCGGAAATCCCAAAAAACAAGAAAGGAGTAACATAAAAGAAATAATCTCTTTGTCTACTGAGTATGTCTGTCACAAAACCAATCAGTAGAATTGTCATTTGGCTGAGCACAAGACAAATGTTTCCAAACAGTACACCTTTTCCTACCATCTTTCCCGTCACAACCTACCATGTCTTCAAAACAATCAGGCTTACCACACGAACAAAAACGACTAATAACTTTGTTCACTGACCTAATTCTAACTGTCTTTCCACTCTCGTTAATCCGTGGGAATGGTGACATTTTTCCATCTTCTAAACACTGAAGTAAATGTTTTCTTAGAGTATGTGGATTGAAAGTCAAAGTTGTCGTACCAAGGTAACCGTAAAAACAGAACTCAACTAAGTTAGCTATAGCAAACAATCCACAATCCGACCCATTGTCTTGTTGCTGAACACTTGGAATTGTAACAGTAATTTTTTCGTCACTCTTCTTATGAGCTGCAGAAAGTTGAATCTCAAGGGAAGTTGTCAACGGATTCCCTGATTTCAAACCCCAAACCCAAACCCAAACAGAAAAGTCGAATAACTGCTCACTATTGGAATGGTTAATATAATCTGATTACCTATTCTGCTCACATAATCTTTTAACGATCGTCACTCTCGGCAAGTGTTGTAACGGATTAGCGGTTGGGGATTAATTGCATGGGATTAAAACTTAATTAGCTGTTCACCAGTCTGGGCGGTGAGATGTCAAAAAGTCAGTAAGTGAACAAAACTAACAATGATAAAATTCATTTTAGTTCATATAAATTATAATAATTACTGAAAACAAAATATGTATATTCCTGGTCATTTTTCAGGTACAAGAAGGTCAAAATATACGTATTTAAATTTAATGATCAATTAAAAAATATATTTATACCATAGAAAAATACTATTTCCATTTACATTAAGTTATTATGTGACAAACATTCAATTATTTGAAAAACAGGATATTTTTTGTGCAAACTATGCTTTTAAAATTTAATTCGACACTTATGACATACCGACATAACCAATCTTCCAATAAACTTACCCGCGATCCTTATTCCGGATTTTCGGAATCTTCTGAAGTCCGTCTCCAAATCTGAGTTTTTAACTCGCTTCACTAATCCGTTTTACGGCAGATTCAGCTGAAAATGTTGTGATTTTCAATCGGGTTTTTTCAGCGAACCCTTTTACGGAAAACGGTAGAAGGTACATGCATATATTTTATATCATTTTGTTCGTATAAAAGTAGAGCATTCCGGAAACCTAAAAGTATTTCAGTCAGTTCACGCAATAATTTTCAGGACAAGAAAAATCGCATGTCGGTCGGTCCAGAAAAAATTTCAGCTAAGTCGACACGATTTTTTCAGTTGATATCTATCTCAAAAATAAAAAATAAATTGTCATCAAACTATATATTTTTGAAAAGAGAATCTCTTCAGCTACTCCGGAAACTTTACATTGTCAGAATCGAGCAAGTATTAAGCGAGCTATCAACAAATAACCTACCGAGTTTCCGTTTTTTCAGTCGAATTCAAAAAATTTCAGTCGATTATCTGATCCCGAAATAGGTCACTCTGTGTCAGACTGGCTATTCGTTCAGAACTAGGCTTTTCATTCTGTGTTTGCATTCGAACATCGTGCCGTTTGTTTTCGGTTTGAGTATACGTTCAGAGTTAAGGTTTTTTTATTTGCAGGAATATAAAATGCGTTTAAGACTACAGTGTACATTGTAAGATATGCTGTCTTTTCTGAGTTTGGCTTTACGTTTTGTAATTGCTAATTTTGACATGAATGGCTGCCCATACATGCTAATACATTGGGCGAAATTTCTGGATGTACAATCATCTAGCACCGCCTTCAGGCCATCTTGACATTTTCAAGTTAAATACTACACTAACGTCACGTGTAGTGTAACTGTTAGACTTGGGTAAGCGAAGATGCCTTCAGGCATGAACTTGACCAGTGTCATGAGCGAGTAGTCCATGAGTATGCAGGTACAGTTCAGGGCCGTAGCCAGGAATTACTGCCCAGCTAGCAAGTGGACGTCAGACCAACGTTGGGTAAACGTCAGCGTCACCGTTGGCACAACGTTGGCTGGTGACGTTAGCCCAACGTAATTTTGTCCATTGGCCCAACGTTGGCCCAATGTTGGCCAAACGTCAGCGTTGGACAGACGACCAAAAAAAGACGTTGGGCATTAGGTGGCAAATGACGTTGAACCAACGTCACTTTAAACGTTGGCAATCCGATGATGATCCAACGTTGGACCGACGTCAATAAAAAGACGTTGGCACAGTGTGGGCTGGTGACGTTAACCCAACGTAATTTTGTCCAGTGGCCCAACGTTGGCCCAATGTTGGCCAAACGTCAGCGTTGGGCAGACGTAAAAAAAAAGACGTTGGGCATTAGGTGGCAAATGACGTTGAACCAACGTCACTTTAAACGTCACTTTTAGCGATATAAAGAGATCAAAATTCCATGCCGAATACTGTTATAAATTTGAGAAATAATGTTTTTTAGTCGTGCTAAATCGTTATTTCATGCACGGTTAGCGTGGGAAGGTTTATATTTTTGGGCAAGGGTGAATCCCACGCCTTAAAAACCTTCCCACACTAACCATGCGTAAAATAACGATTTTGCATGCCTATAAAAACATTATTTCTTTAGTTTACAACAGTAATGGGCATGGAATTTCAATCTCTCTATATCGCTAAAGTGACGTTTAAAGTGGAGTTGGGTCAACATCATTTGTTGAAAAACTTCGAATTATTGCAAATATTTACAAACACAATATTTTTGGTTCGAACAACTTTATTTTTACAAGTTAACAAGATTCGAGCACAGGTATAAAAATTAAAATCACAATCCGCATTTATATGTTATTAAAGCAAAAACAAACACAATACTTCCCTATTCATATTTTCATCATAAGTGAACTGGGCTTTTGAACTCACAATTATTCATAACTTGGAACATGATGAAATCCATTTATGCAGTGATTCGTGATCAAATAATTTGACCGTTCGACCTAAAAAAAAATAAAATAAGAGTCTTCTTTGGAATGCGTAACATGGAAGATATTTCCATTTTTGAAGATTGTTTGGCCTAAATGACCCAATATTTGACCTATTGATCTAAAAAGATAGAATTCTGCTGCGGACAATGTATGAATTGATGAAACGAAATTGTAATCACATTTTAGGACCTCGTCAACCGAAAGGTGGTACCGGTATAATAATGTTCATTACCGCGAGTTTTCTGTCTATTCAATGGTTTCAGTTCCAATGGCTTCCCCGTCGGCGTCTTCAGCATCATTGGTCTGTTCTGGCTTTCAGCAGCTAGGAACAAATGGAAAACAAATACATGGATCAATATTTACATGAAGAAGAAGTGTTAAGGGGCTTCAATACGGTGCAGCATCACTGACCTATTGTGACATGTTTGCTGTTGCAATTTCCAGTTAAATACAACAGTATAACATTATTAACCTGAATTACATATGTGCAAAATTTCATCGAGTTATTAGCTAAAATCAGAATAGTGATAGTACTCTACATTGGCAGCAAGAGTTACACTGGATACCAGATTCTCTGCTATATCACAGGGTGAGCAAATTTCTTTTGAGACAAGTTTAATTTTATTATTAGAAATTACTCAGGAATATTCAGGGAATGATCCTGAATAGATCAGGTTGCACATCCATAACTCAATTTCAGGGTTTCTACATGTACCTGAAAGCCAGGGATAATTTCCTGAAATTCAGGTATATCATCCATGAATTAAAGCTAAATTATCTGAATTTTAGGGGATTTTACGTACCTGCATAGGGTCGGGAACTTACTAATCATTATCAGGGTGGTAAATTTGCTTGAATTTCGGGGAAAATCCTCTCATTCAGGGATCTCCTTTTTCTTAAATTCAGGTAATGATTATTCCCTGAATATTCTGAGAGTGAGGTAAAAGTCCTGAATTGATCAGATTGTATATCCACAACTCAATTTCAGGGATTTTGGCTGAAATTCAGGGCTGATTAGTAAGTTCCCGACCCTATTCAGGTATGTAAAATCCCATAAAATACAGGTAATTTAGCTTTAATTCATGGTTGATATAGACGGATTGGTAAAAATATACGATTTTAGGTAACACCTATACAGAGCCAGTCAGCCTATATGACACTGAGCATGACTCTACAAACACCTACCTATCGGCTGACATCATATACCATAAGATTTTACCTGTATTATTTGGGACCCTGGGCAGACTATATGATAACAAGTGGTCTAGCTAGCACTGCATTGATTGGTTAAATTCGAGCCTCCATTAAAGGTGAAATGCAAAGGTTTTTAGATTCCCCTTTTCACATTTTATATGGGTTGAATAATGATAGAAATACCGGTCTATCTACTTCACTTGGTTTAATTTGAATTATCTTGTCTGCTAGAATCTTTTTAAAAGTCGATACCCCTAGCACAGCTGAATTCAGATTTGCAAAACGTCATCGCTTATCTTTCCTTGCTTGTGACGTCACGTCAGACCAGCCGCCCGGAGACTGAACGTTACAAGTATTGACGCCTGGCAAGATGGTCTGATGTGACGTCACAATCGAACGTCAAACAAGGGCAGATAAGCGATGCGGATTTCATTTCTGAAATCGGCCGGGCTTGAGATGCCAACTTTAAATCACTTTTCAAAATCTACCAGGAGACAAAATACTTCAAATAAAACCAAACAGAGTATTTGGGCTGATATGTCCATCATTAACTAGCCCACGAAGAATATAAATAGGGAAATATGAAAACCTTTGCAGTTCACCTTTAAATGCACTGGGATTGGTTTCTCTATGTTTAGAGCGGAGACATTTAAGTGTTAGATGCAACAGTTTAAAATGTTGCATTTAACACTAAGTCAATGTATAAATAAAATGGAGAAGTATTCGATTTAGAATATTCTACGGGGAAAATATTGCTACTGAATTTACAGTGAAGTTAGTATTACCACTGAATGAGGATGTGATATTTTTTTATTTTATCAATTTAATTTTATTCCAGCCTGAAGAGACCCAAAGGAGTGAAATTCATTTATATCAGGCAAATACATGTTTTGTCGATTGAAAGTAAAATGGCCAAATAAACGATGGGATCCTTAGAAAGACATCTAACCATGACTGTGATGGAATTACATTTTGGTTAAAAAAATTTGTGGAATTCATCTTGATGAACCGAAAGGTTTGTTAAAAATTCATTCTTGAAATACCGGTACTCCTTTAAAAACTTAAGTGAACTGTTCCACTCAAGTTTGGGTGAAATGAACCTGTTCACTCCGACTTGAGTTACTTTTCACTCAACTTGAGTGGGATCAATTTCCACTCCTATGCTTGAGTGAATGTCGCTCAAGTTGAGTGCATTTAACTCAAGTTGAGTGGAAAGTAACTCAAGTTGAGTGAAAATCTCACTCAAGTATTGAGTGGGATCAATTTCCACGCTTACTTGAGTGAAATTTCATTCATCTTTTTTTAGAGAGTACTTTAGTGCAGATTGGTGAGACATAACTTTAATCAAGTAGGATATATTTTAAGAATGTTATGAAACTTATTGATGTTCTACAAATTGTTTTTGTATACGCTACCTTGCAGATCAGCGAAGACTATTATTCACTGTTTACAGTCATGACAGGGTAGGCCTAATGTTTTTGTCACTGCATTTCCCCTTCAGGCATTTTCGGCTGTGGATATTTCTGCCTTCCCATATATTTTCGTAATATGACTGTACAAATCTGTAATAATGTGTAAATATTGACAACAATTTGGAGATTTTTTTTTCTGGTTTTCAATTAACTTTTTAGGCATTATGAAAAAAATTGTAACAAAGTTAAATAAAAAAAAACTAATTGAATGATCATATTTCTATTTGTATTACTTCCAATTAATGACTGAGAATATTTCTTGGTTTCAAATGAAGACAAAATAGACATTGTTGGATATTTTGTGGCAAATATAATTATATTCAGTTTCTAAAATGTAATCAATTTAAATAATTACTTGAATCAGCACATTTGTTGCTAATTTTTTTTTTTTAGTCAAACTTTTATTCTGTATTCCTCTTACACTTAACACCCCCAAGGTCCAGGATCCCTGGGGAGTGGGGCTGATTAAAGTAATTTCTATCCCTATGTAAAAGCTATTGTTTACTTATTATTTTCATCCCGAGTTAGCCTGCTGTTTGAGTAGAATCAGTCAGTGCTTGTCGCCAGGAAATTCATTGTTCACTTTATCTTTAGAACCACTGATTAAAATACCATTGAACCATCCTTGCACCTTTATTATAGAAATAAGAAGAAAGAAAGCTCCAATTTCTTTTTGTTAATATTTCAACTTTGTTACACGTTACATTTGTATGAAGTCATGAAAGGAAATATCCGCTTCGAGATTCTGTTTTCGGCAGAGCTAAATTACGTTGTTACATGACTGAGGTACTTGTGTAAATGCTATTATCCCTTGGAACAAACCAAACACAATTTATCACTAGAAATGCAACAAAAAGCGAACACTTGCGTGTGGCGGAACATAACCAATTCAAGGGCCGTAACTCATGAACGTTTCTTTGTAGTCATGGTTGCGCCGCGGCTTCGTTGACAACAAAAACGCTTTTGCTCTTCCTACGTTTTCAAGACAATACAAAATATGCGATGCGATGATATGATATGGGGGGAGGGGGGACATATTAATGTTCACAGAATAATGTGAAAATAAATAGAATCATTCTGTCCTATTTTGGCTTGTCAAACTATCGTTTGATCGAGATGAGAAATATGTCCGCTTCGATTTCGGACATGCGCAATGCGAATTCGATGACTTTTACGCTTATTTCTTTAAATAAGCCCGATCCTAAGGCCGGCTGCGAAGGTCGGCGTTTGAAAATTCGAAAGACCCTTGCAAGAAGGAGCAAAATATCACAGGTGTAGACATGAATGCAAATATTTATTTTCTCGTTTCACCGAGACGAGAAACATGTCAGCCTCCAGTCGATGACGTTTACGTTGACAACGCGTCGAACGACAGGCTCCGCCCACATTGAGGAAAAAGGTGGGTTCGTCAGTATGTTTGAATTGAGAATTTTGTAAGCACACGAAGTGTGCGCAATGAAATTCTGATTTCATAAGCAAAACCGAGTAAGATGTAATAGAGATATTCTCCATTAAAGTATGATATACAAGCCATTGAAAGTAAACCGGAAATGGGAAATTTCCCAAGTCTCCCTTCTCCAAAATGGCTGAGTGCCATACAGTTCGAGAAGAGAGTGACTAAGAACAAACAAATTATTCATACTGTTACATGTGACATATGAAGATTGTATTTTGTGATTTATAATATTGTGCTCGTCGAATAAACCAAAGTTCATGTTATGTTAATTACATGTGTATTGGTATATAAAGATATAGATGGTTAAATGTTCCTTGTGGTTATCTCCCCTGATCATGTCAGGTTTAAATGCTCCTGTGAGTTATCTCCCTCAACCATCACACATTGGAGGTATGTCAGTCCTTTCCAGCACAATCAACACAACCTGGAGTACGTTTTCCTTGGATGATTGAATTCTACTTCAGAGATAGATTAGACTACATGTACTTCAAACAGTAGTCAGTACTGTTGTAACTTCACAAGTTGAACCTTACTTCGAATACAATTCCAATATCTTTAGGTTATTACGGTACTTAACGTCCAAAATGCATTAAGATTCAGGATATACATGTACAATATACAGTACTGTAGATTAGTTAAATGTACTAAGCCACCCTGAATTCAGATATATACATTGGGTTGGGTGGGTGGGACTATTACATCTTACTCGGTTTTGCTTATGAAATCAGAATTTCATTGCGCACACTTCGTGTGCTTACAAAATTCTCAATTTCATATCGCAAAACCTCGTAAGATGTAATAGTGATATGTTCAAAGTCAACATTTTGGAAGTTGCTGTAAACTTTATCTTAGACCAAATATGGCCTAAAATCTGTGACTACTTGTCACCTCTAACCAGTAGCCCTGGACTATATTGCTAGATCCGTTTTATTTTATTTATTTATTATTTCTTTTTATTTTATTTTTTTTTTTTTATTTTTTTTTTTGTACTGAACATTCCTATGAAGATAATCAAGGCACAGCATGGGCTTCTGGGTGAGTGATGTTTGACACAGACCTCCAATATTGCTTGAACAATTTATATTCCGTGTTATCTTAGTTTTCAATGACAATTCTTAATTAACTTGTACAACACCGAGGTTGGATCCTTGTCAAGATTCATCGCCCTGGACCCACCTCCTTGTGAGGTATTCTTAAGATAAATGTTAGATCTTCCATGAATCTGGTGACTATTAGGGATCTCAATATACAGCAGCAGAAGGACTGGCTGGCCCAATACTTATTTCAATATGCGGCAACAGAAAACTGGCTGGCAAAGGAGCAGCAGTACTTAACTCAATATTCTGCAATGAAAGAACTGGCTGGCAGGAGACAGAGTACCTTTGTTGGATACAATCTTATATCAGTCTCAATGAATGTGAACAGGTAAACTACACTGGCATTGCATGATAATGCACGAGAGGTATAAATGAGATCCAACGAGAATACATCTCCAGTATAGGGCATTACAATGTGAACCATGTAAATTATTGGGTTTCACGATTGAGTTCATCCTCTCTATATTTGTATGTACATTTAGGCTTTGGCAAATGAGTGAAGAAACACACCACTGAAGTGATCATATATTGAGGAAGAGAGATCTGTTCTACTGTATTTTCGACAGAGTTGACCTGAAGAAAACAAATGTGTCCTTCATAGACAACAAAGCCAATGGGTACTAATTGTGCACCCCTGTTGGCCGACCTGTATCTGTTCTCTTATGAATATGACTATATGCAGGCGCTTTCAAAAATCGATCCATTCAAAGCCCGTTCCTTCTCATTCACCAAACGCTATATAGACGATCTTCTCGCTGTGGATAATCGCTATATAAATGACGCAGTGAAGGATATATATCCACCTTCACTGGATTTGAAGGAAACTACAGATAGCCCTACAGGCACATCTTATTTAGATCTCTATCTCTATAAAAATGAAGCGGGCATTCTCTCTCGTCGACTTTATGACAAAAGAGATGATTACAATTTCGACATCGTAAACTATCCCTTTCTGGATAGTAACATTCCAGTGGGACCTGCATATGGCGTATACATATCTCGCTTAGTAGCATTTGCTAGATCCTGTGTTAAATGTGATGATTTTAATCAACGTCACAAAACATTGTTGCAGAAACTTATAAAACAGGGCTATTCCACCAAGCGCCTCCACTCAAAGTTTCTCAAATTTGGCGATACATATCGCATGCTGATAGCAAAATACGAACGTAGCGTGCAAGATCTATGGCGCTACGTTTCGTAACTTGTGTCTAATTCGCTTAACCCGGGGCTAGGGGCCGTATGAACCCATGTACTTCAAGATCCTCATGGTACTCATATGAACAGTCACAATCAAAGCGTGACTGAGATACATCTTTTTTTTTTAGATGACGACTCTATAACGAATATTATGGATTAAGAATACTGATCAGCGATACGGATTTGATATTTTTGGAACATCATGATGTCTTGCCGGCATCATTGAAAACTGTTGACCGCTTCTCTCTTGCAGGAAACAAGCCTATGTTTATGTATACTATGATTGTCTTTTTTTGAATTTGGTGCTAATACTGTTATGTGGAAAATGGAATAGGTCTTTGGATTATGGACGCGGATATTCTCTAATGGACGACGGCTGGATTATGAATGACGGACTAGACGCTTGTAACCAAAGTTTGCCATATTGGCTTGGAATGGGTTGATTAACTATACATTTCATCAGCTAGTTCTCGGCTTGGTGTGCAGCATTGCCAGCTGAAACTGGCATCTGTGGATATTGTCCATATCTGGAAAAGGGAGATAATCTCCAATTAGTAGGACTAGACTGTAGTACTCTGTTAAATCAAGAGTCCAATACTATAGGCTATTTTCGGACTGACGTTTGGCTACAGCATGAGATCCGAACTGTTATCGTCCCCAGGAATAATATTAGATTAAAGTTTACAACACATCTTTGTGTACCCATTATATATGTCAACCCAGTTCATACATGCAGCTGAGCCGATTTATTTTATTTATTTATTTAATTTAAATGTTGGTATTGACAATCCATATTGGGTTACGTTTATAATAGTAACTGTAGAGCGCACGGCATTGACTATTCAAATATGCTGAAAGCATAAAGATGAATTTCCTGGACCCAATTCAGGGCACTCTGACCGACTCCACTGATATCTGTTGAAAAAGAGTCGTCAGGTTTTAGCAGTGGGACTGCTAAAATGTCCTAGAATTTTCATGCCTAAATAGAATGTCAGATCTTTCATCTTTGGTGAATCTCAATTGGCAACTAGTTATACCCATTGGGGTTATGGCTCATTCTAAACTCCCCACTGATTTCCAAGTTGCCAAATTGCCTGTGACAGGAATTTGATTCTGTCCCTAGAATTATGAATTTGTTGGGCTATATATGGAACTTTATTGACACACAGCATCAATGCAGTCAGTAGACTGGTAATATAGTCCTACCAATATGAACAACAGGGGGCCTATATGTCAGATCACAAACCAAATGGGGGATCTCAAGTAGCAACTGATGACTCACGCTGTATTCCCCCACCAGTTTGTCCACACAAACAATTTAGTTATTTATAATATTCCAAGTTGCAAGACTATTCTTAGATCCAAAATTCTGTGCGCCGAAGACAGCACAAAATGTGATGTTTGATGGGTTGTATGAACTATGCATGACAGCAAGTACCATATGTATCAGGATCAATTGTTGCATCCACAGGAATCTTGATATTCTTTATATAGAATAAATTTAATTCTGGCTGGCCTGTCGGCTTTGACTTTCACCTGAAGAGAAAAGTAAGCACATCTCCTTCATGAGATGCACATCACCTTGCGTTTCTTTTGGAACGCTGTGCTGGTGGATTTCAATAGGTTCATAAACGACAGGAAATCTGGAGGTATTATTCCTAGATAGCTGTGTCAGACTGTTTGAAATTAATTAATCGAATTCAATTCAAGTCAGATGACAGTCAAAACAATATCAATTGTCTGCCCAAGTGCCACAAGTGGCCCAGTTCATTACAGTATTGTGTATATGTGATCACTGTCAATTGAATTTAGTAGCCTATTTAGATGGTCATTTTTACTGGCAGTTTTACACAGAGACAAATATTTAGCCGAGTACCCGGTAATAATAGTTATCCACACTAGATTTGTTCACATTAGCAATGTTCAGTGTGTGACTATAACCAGTGTGTTCAAGTCTATTCTGAATGCATGATAGCTCATTTGGCAGATTTATATATGAATGCATGCCCTGTGTCACAAAGTAGTAATTCTGGGTGCTGTCAGTAAGGTATAGATCCTTATAATATTTATGCACTAGCCATCCCTGCCACTATTGCCATTATATATGTCATATCAATCTGACAACCATTCTGTTGAACTTGAGCTTACTGCTCTGTCTTATGTACATGTGTGTTTTTTATCGTATTTTATTGTATCTTTATATGTCGTGCCTTTAGCCTCTGGGCATAAGTGAGCAATAAAGTTTATTCTATTCTATTCTATTCTTTGGAACTGGCCAAACTAAACCAAGTCCATTACTGAAAGGCATGTCTGACTGAACAGGTATCTGGTTCATGCAGATGATTGGTAATTCTCAAATCTATCCATAGTAGAGATGGATATAGATATATTCATGCAGTTTGCAAAGTTATTGCAACATGTTAAGTAAAGTAAACTGGGAGCAGCTAGGCTTTCAGTCTGATAGTTGGTAGGCCCTATCATGAAAAATGACTACTATCAAACTATGAGAAGTATTCTGTAGTATTAGGGAAGCTACAGAAATTTAAACAACTTGCATGTGTACTGTATACAGGTATTATGTCTGTATTTTAATTGCTAAGATTGATTTAATCAATGCAATTGCAGTCTGTTGCCAGGGCACATTTATAGGACATTTTTACATATATTACTTGACCCAACAGAGAAACACCTAGGCTATAAGTTCCCAGGTAATATTGTTAAGTATTAGACAATTGGAACTAGCAAGGACTATGGAGATTTTTCACAAAACTCGTCTTAGACCGCCTTGCACAATCACATCCATGATTCCCCTCTAGTTTGTAATACTCTCATGAACCAAGTGGATGGTCAATGTATCAGGCATCATTGCATTATTTTTTATCATTTTTTATTTTTCATTGCATTACTCGAGAGCTAGGTTTAGATCTCACTGGCATTTCATTGCCAACAAATTATGAAAAAATTTACTCTGGTCCATTTATTGAGGGAATTTTTTAGAGCCCAGTAAATGACAGTAATTTCTGTATTGTTAGCTCTAATGAGCAACATCATTGGCATCATAGGCTCATTTTATATTCCACCCAATTTGGTGTACCTGGTACTGTATTGCCACCGGATTATTCAATATATGTTTATATTATGAATGCCCCAGTTTTCGACACATCATGCTCGAACATGCGTCCTACGTCGTACAATCGTTCTGACAGTGAACTATACCACTTCAGTGGAGTAGGATTCGCCAAGGATTATTATTTAGTCCTCGTCTGAATTAGTTTCGACGTTACAGGACAATAAATCATGTTCTCATAATTGAGAGACGTTTGGTCGTGGCGCCGACCATGCCGCTTTTCTGCGAAAGGGCGCTTGCATGGTGCTGCATAGCGTTTGCAATGTCAAAACCTGCTTCTAAACCCAAATCCTCGCAACATCGGGATTTTCCGGTACCAGAGCAGAAAGTTCTTCCATTCTAGACTTTATCTGACATTGTTATCAACCGATGGCTCTAAAATCTCAAGTCACTTGGATTTTTCTGAGCTCATTCAAATATGCTGGAAGCTTCATTTTGTAACCCCAAATCCTCGCTTATAGCGGGATTTTCCGGGTCCAAAAGATATTCAGGGAGAAAGTTTTCTTTCTTTCTTGAATTTATCAGTCATTATTATCAACCGATGGCTCTAAAATCTCAAGATAACCTTGGATTTTTCTGAGCGCATTCGATGATAGACACTGTATGGCACGAAGCCATTTTGGAGAAGGGAGACTTGGGAAATTTCCCATTTCCGGTTTACTTTCAATGGCTTGTATATCATACTTTAATGGAGAATATCACTATTACATCTTACGAGGTTTTGCGATATGAAATTGAGTTTCTTTACAGTCAAATTGAGTTAAAATAAAATTTATCGGCATTTTTTCCCCCTAAAATTGAGTATATAATTTTTTACAAACCAGGGTCATTTTTCCCCCGAAGTTGGGTATATAATTTTTTTTACAAACCAGGGTAAATATTATCTTCTATGAACCTTGATAACTGTTACCAATTGATGTATTTTAACCTTTTGTGTAATTAAAATCATTTTGTGTTATTGATTGCGATTACTCATTTCCATTATGTTGTCAGAAAGAAATGATGAAAACAAAATCATACTAGTTTATAAAATAGTTACACGAAGATTGTATTGGATTCCACAAATGGATTCAACCTAAACATTTTTACTACATTGTAAGTATACATGTATACTCTGAATATTTTTTTATTTTTTTTGTATCTTTGTATTGCATATGAAAAACAAATCATTTGGGACTGTCTGCATTGCAAGACAAAAGATATAAATAAAATTAATCTGACCACTGTCAAGGAGTTGATGTTATTAAACGTAAGACAAACAATTATTATTAATGATCCTTATAAAGAGTAGGCCGAACAATTTGCCAAGAAGTGCAGTGCCGTTAAATTTAAAATCTTGACCTCAAATAAACTGACTTCTGAAGAAATGCGTGTTCTCAACGTAAAAGGTCGACCGCGTTGCTGTTGTTGTTGTTGTTCATGACAGGTCTCATGCAGGCAATGTCTCTGAAGAAACGATCCATTTTTATTTTCATAAATTTCTTACTGCTTAATTCTACTTCTCCTGGTGTGCTATCTCTGGGAAAATTGTTTGTCATTCTAATTATGAATGAATCCGAATCAAAATTATCTGCTAAATAAACTCCAAACGTCCCAGGTTTCATTTTCACGCTAGTGTACTTTTCGTTTGACGACCGCATGTTAGAATTCACACTAGCGCCATCTGGCGCCAAGTCAGGAACCTTTACAGAGATCATCCAAGGCTTCCAAAAAATAAACGAGCAAAGGTTTCCGAAGTGTAGTTTGCGCGTTACGTCATCAAAACATGTGAAGAAGCCCCGCAACTGTCCGTTTTGCAGCAAGACGAAAGATGTCTAGCTGTGTTTTCTGATTACAGGTCAGCTATTTGACTTGAATTTCCGTGAAATATTGAATAAATCTCCCTGAATGAACACCACACTGATTACGCTAAGCTTTGACTGCGCGAATCCAAATAGATTCCCGCAAGTTCCATTTTAGGCGAGTCTTTACGCGAATCGATTCCCGTCGAAATTCTACCCCTGTTGCCGACAGATTCACATTTGCTACGGTACCGCGACCATGGTGCTCATTTGAGTTTTACCAGATGATTTCCCAACAATCGTGTATTGAGATTTCGAATTTATGAAGCTTGAAAATTCAGTTTCCGGAGCTGAAAATTCAGTTTCCAACACACAAATTGAGTATAAATATTTTGGTGAAAAATGTTGATTTTTTACTAAAAAAAATTGAGTTTTGAACTGAAAAATTGAGTTTTTAAACTCAATCTACGAACCGAAATTCGGTACGTAGAACCGACGTGAATGAATCCCTGATAACAGTATTAGCACCAAATTCAAAAAGACAATCATAGTATACATAAACATAGGCTTGTTTCCTGCAAGAGAGAAGCGGCCAACAGTTTTCAATGATGCCGGCAAGACATCATGATGTTCAAAAATATCAAATCCGTATCGCTGATCAGTATTCTTAATCCATAATTCGTTGTTAAGTCGTCATCTAAAGAATGATGTATCTCAGCCACGCTTTGATTGTGACTGTTCATATGAGTACCATGAGGATCTTGAAGTACATAGGTTCATACGGCCCCTAGCCCCGGGTTAAGCGGAATTAGACACAAGTTACGAAACGTAACGCCATAGATCTTGCACGCTACGCTCGTATTTTGCTATCAGCATGCGATATGTATCGCCAAATTTGAGAAACTTTGAGTGGAGCGCTTGGTGGTGTAGCCCTGTTTTATAAGTTTCTGCAACAATGTTTTGTGACGTTGATTAAAATCGTCACATTTAACACAGGATCTAGCAAGATCTAGCGAGATATGTATACGCCATATGCAGGTCCCACTGGAATATTACTGTCCAGAAAGGGATAGTTTACGATGTCGAAATTGTAATCATCTCTTTTGTCATAAAGTCGACGAGAGAGAATGCCCGCTTCATTTTTATAGAGATAAGAGATCTAAATAAGATGTGCCTGTAGGGCTATCTGTAGTTTCCTTCAAATCCAGTGAAGGTGGATATATATCCTTCACTGCGTCATTTATATAGCGATTATCCACAGCGAGAAGATCGTCTATATAGCGTTTGGTGAATGAGAAGGAACGGGCTTTGAATGGATCGGTTTTTGAAAGCGCCTGCATATAGTCATATTCATAAGAGAACAGATACAGGTCAGCCAACAGGGGTGCACAATTAGTACCCATTGGAATACCTATATCCTGCTGATATATTGTGTTGCCAAATTTCACAGATATTTTTAATGAGAAATTCAAGCAACTCTATAAACAAAGAAACATCCCATGAATGATATCTCTTGTATGTAGTCGAGCTAAAGAATGCTTTATGGCTTCCGACATCAATATATCTACGATCAGTTTTCTTGAACACAGATACTATTAATGAACTTATACGGTCAATAAGGTCCTGATGAGGGATTGTAGTATAGAGAGTCGAGAAATCCCATGTGGATACATGTCTGTACGGTATGTGACCTTTAGCATCAAGCTCTTCCGTAAGACATTTTGAGTTTTTCAATATCCACATACATTCAACGCTTTCAACCAGTGCCCATTAAAATTTTGAATTTCGACAGCGAAAACTGAACATTAAGCAACGAGGAGATACATGTAATGTGTACATCATGAACGAATAATTGATCAACAACAAGGGAAGAACATCCATTGACAGTAACTGACATACAACTAAAACCACATGTATCGACAATTGAGCGTGTCGAGTGAAACACATCCACGGACAAATTTGGTTGACTCAAGAGAAAAGTACATTTTGAGTTAAGGCAAGAATGAGAAATGTCAGCTATAAAACTGATTTCAGCTTTTTTGCTTTGAAGTTTTATTTTTAAAACCTTTTGACTTTGGTCTGAAAGTTTCAAGACTGGCACTATTGGGGGGGGGGGGTGGGGGTAAGGTATTGTCAGCAGTTTACAGATTTTTACCCCTCGGGCAAATTTTGCCCGAAGGGTATTGTCGTCGTCAGCGTCGTCTGTCTGTCTGTCTGTCCATCTTTCTCGTGAACACGATATCTCAAGAAGAGTTATAGCCAGGCATTGTGAATTCATACCACATATGTATTGGGTGAAGGGTCAGAAGCCTATTAAAAATGACTGACCTTGACCTATTTTATCAAGGTCAAATTCTAGTATTTGCTATATTTTTGGAAGAATTAAAGCTAGGGTCTCCAAATTCATATTATATATGCAACTCGTGATTGACTAGAAGCTTATTCCAGTTGACTGACCTTGACCTACTTTTTATAGGTCATTTACTGTTTATTATGATATAACATGAAGAAATAAAGCTAGACTTTCCAAATTAATGCCATGTATACATCTGGCGAAGGCCCAGAGGTGTACTGAAGATGACTGACCTTGACCTATTTTATCAAGGTCAAATTATAGTATTTGCCATGTTTTTTGAAGGATTGAAGCTATGGCCTCCAAATTCATATTACTTATGCAACTGGTGATTGACTAGAAGCGTATCCCAGTTGACTGACCTTGACCTATTTTTTCAAGGTCATATACTGTTTATTATGGTCTGTCATGAAGAAATATATCTAGGCTTTCCAAATTAATACTATGCATACATCTGGCAAAGGTCCAGACATGTACTGAAGAGGACTGACCTTGACCTATTTTATCAAGGTCAAATTTTAGTATTTGCTGGGGTCTCCCAAATTCATATTGCTTATGCAACTGGTGATTGACTGGAAGCCTATCCCAGTTGACTGACTTTGACCTATTTTTTCAAGGTCATATACTGTTTATTACGATATAACATGAAGAATATAGCTAGGCTTTCCAAATTAATAATATGTGTACAACTGGTGATGCTCCAAAGGTGTGCTGAAGATGACTGACCTTGACCTATTTTATCCGGGTCAGATTCTATTTCATGAAAGATTATATCTACATTGCCCAAATTTATGCCACTTATGGCTGGACCTGAAGTCTATTGAAGAATATCACTGACCTTGATGTATTTTTAAAAGGTCAAATTCTATATGTTAAGTCTAAGATCTCCGAATCCATGTTCCCCATGCAATCAAGTTAGAATTGACTTGAAATTTTTTGAAGATGACTGACCTTGATCTATATTTCCAAGATAAAAGTACTTGATTTGATTATAAGCTTTTTAGAAGAGTATATTTAGAGCTAAGAATTCGGTCATGCTCTACTAGAACCTCAGGCCTTGGTAAAACCTGAACTACAGTCAACCCTACTAGATCAGATTTTTGTTAATCTAGTTCTAAAAATACACTGATGATATTATACATTGCATGATTGCTGGGTGTAGACAATAACTGATAGCCGAGGGGTATTGAAGCCCAATGGGCTATTTTTTCTCCTGCACTCTTATCCCTGTTAACATGGCTAAAGACATTCATGGACAATAAAAGACACATGTTATGCACATAGATGATTGACTTGAGTGAAATACATTCATGGACAATCTTGATGGCCTCACTAGAGAATCACATATGATGGCAATTTTCATTGACCAACAAGTTCATTGACAATAACTCACTCTCAAGTGAAGCACATGAACATTGACTTCAGCATGTTGCATGAAACACATTCATGGACAAGTTTGATTGACTCACAGGGAAAGTACATTCAGTGGCAATTTTAATTGACCAATAAGTTAAGGACATGTATCCATTGACAATAACAGACTCACAGTTGACTTGAGTGAAAGACATTCGGTGGCAATTTTAATTGACCAACAAGTGTATGACTTGATGAACAAGTGTACGTCATGTAGGACATCCATTGACCAACTGTTGAAAGACATCCATTGACAATGAGTGACCTGCAAGTGAAGGACATCCATTGACAATAAGTCATCTACAGGTGAAGCACATGGACATTTGACTTTCAGTGAAATACATGGACAATTTTGATGGCCTCACTAGAGGAACACATTCATTGGCAATTTTCAACAATCAAAGGACATCAACTGACAATGACTGACCAACAAGTGAAGAACATCAACTGACATTGACTGACCAACAAGCAAAGGACATCAAGTGACAATGACTGACCAACAAGGGAAGGACATCAACTGACAATGACTGTCCAACAAGTGAAGAACATCAACTGACACTGACTGACCAACAACCGAAGAACATCAACTGACAATGACTGACCAACAAGTGAAGAACATCAACTGACAATGACTGACCAACAAGGGAAGAACATCAACTGACAATGACTGACCAACAAGTGAAGAACATCAACTGACAATGACTGACCAACAAGTGAAGGACATCAACTGACAATGACTGACCAACAAGCGAAGGACATCAACTGACAATGACTGACCAACAAGTGAAGGACATCAACTGACAATGACTGACCAACAAGCGAAGGACATCAACTGACAATGACTGACCAACAAGCGAAGGACATCAACTGACAATGACTGACCAACAAGCGAAGAACATCAACTGACAATGACTGACCAACAAGCGAAGGACATCAACTGACAATGACTGACCAACAAATGAAGAACATCAACTGACAATGACTGACCAACAAGCGAAGAACATCAATTGACAACGACTGACCAACAAGTGAAGAACATCAACTGACAATGACTGACCAACAAGTGAAGAATATAAACTGACAATGACTGATCAACAAGTGAAGAACAACTGACAATGACTAACCAACAAGTGAAGCACTTGAGTGAAACACAAGTTGATTTGACTCACTGAGGAAGTACATGTACATTCAATTTTAATTGACCAACAATTTAAGGACATCTATTGACAATAACAGTCTCACAAGTATCAGTCTCACAATACTCACAGACTCGAGACTTTTGATGTTAGTGAAACACATTCATGGACAAAGTTGATTGACTCACAAGGGAATTACAGTATATGGGTATATACAGTATATAGTGGCCTTTCGATTGGTAGTATTGAGGATCATGGGGTTTGAAAGGTCTGAAGTTTATTCAAGAATGATATGTACATGGATTGTACCATATAAAGACTCGTTGCAGTGTATCAGCCAGAGGTATCATGGATGCATGCCTCTGGAGAAGTGAGAAAGAGATTTTACCATCATGAGAGGCTGTGTAGTTACAGATCTATTTTGTCTGTCCTAAAATAAAGCACTTTATTTACATGTATATGATTGTGTAAACAGTGTCCTACTAGCTACATGTATCTTGGCACCATTCGGAATATCCGACTTCATCCTGTATTGCGGGTTTCAACCTTATTTCCCAAGCTATCAGACTCCCCTACTTCCAGCTTGAGCCTCTCTACCAGGTTTTTTGTTTGTTTTCGCTCCATTGCGGCTCCGTTCAGCTTCACTGGGAATGGTTCTAAAATGCGATCTGAGAGATGGAGTCCTGGGAATCGGTACGCCATGCCTCTGATTGGCTGATGTGGATTCGATGACTCTAGCCATATATTTCTATACTAGCGTGACAATTCAAGCCTCAACTTTTTTTCGTGGGCTATCTCACTTTCCTTTACGCCCGAGCGGTTAGAGAGCCGATGTGACAGATGATGGAAGCATGCAGTTACGGTGTGCGCTCGACCGGAAACTTTCCATCTCGGGGATATCATGAAGAATTAATGGACATTGAGTCGAGTGACTGCAACCAGGCACTGCTCTACATGTACATTGTACATACATGTAACATAAAGAAAAACTTGTTATTCAATCGTGAAGCCTGGGAGTTGTTAGACATTGTACTTGTACATGTATGTACTACATATTGTAATGTTTGTAGGCGCTACAAATAAGCTTAATCGGTTTACTAAACATGTGTATTCTAGCTATAGATGTAAATCCTTTGAATTTTAAAAGTGATTAATTAATAAATCCCCCACAAATCTTGTGGACAAAATTCAATCAGTCTCTCATTCTATCGAATTTGATCACCCAGCCGCTAAAATAATTAATATAATGTGGAAATAATGGATTATGATTGTGGGCCAATTTTAATTTTCTTCACCTATATGAATTTGCTCACCCCCTGATTTCATGGTGGACAATTTCACTTCCTGTACTTGAGTACATGTAAATAGAGGATTGGCCTTGTAATCACATCTTGATCATGTATGGCCATGATATTAGACTGAGCTTTTTCCTGTTTTAATGTACAATCAGAGATTATTTCATAAACAGTATGTAGTGGTAGATACGAACATTTACTAAAAAAAGAGCTAGTCCCAAGGTGTGTCACATGTATTCCATGCCCCAAAGATCTCACAGTGAAACATATTCTTATCGACTGCATACATGGCATAGATTTTAAGATTTTAAGAGATTCTTTTTATCGAGTGACTACATTGGAAGATCTTTTTGGTCGGGTGAGGGAGGACTGTGTGTTCGAGAGAAATCGGTTTGTTGCATAAAGTTTTAATGTACATGTATGTATGTTTTCATGTGTTGGATTACTAAGTTTTTAACTTGAATACTTAGAATTTTGTTTGATCATCGCTATATAGCTGAAATATTGCTGAACGCGACATTAAACCTTAATTCTCTCTCTATCTCTCTCTCTCTCTCCCTCCCTCTTATCAGCTAGTGGTCATCAATTATGGTTGTGTCAGTAAGATCCGCTGATCAATTAGTGTTAAGTTATTATTAGTTTTGTGTATTGACCAGCCTAGTGGTCATTTATGGTTTGTTAGGGATCTTCTTCTAGTACTTTGAAAGGAACATAATGGTAGGGGCTTTTTAATTTGCTCATGCCGAATCACATGCCACACTGGTGGGGTACATGTAACTGATGTTGTCGCGCTCCTGTCAGACTGGCGCCATAAAGTGGGGTAGAAATATGGACGGGTCCTTGGCACAAACCTTAGGTTAAAGCAGAGACTGGCGTCATAATGCGGGGTAGAAATATGGACGGGTCCTTGGCATAAACCTTTAGGTTCAAACGGAGACTGGCGCCATAGTGTGGGTTAGAAATATGGACTGGTCCAGCATAAACCTTAGGTTGAAATGGAGACAATGACCCTCCAATCTCTCCTCCATGACTGCAATAAAGTACATGTAGTTAAAATATGTCCGTGATATCATAAGAATATTAAATATTCATGACCTGGGCGCTCTTAACACCATATTCAATTGAAATCAGTAAGATCCTACATGTACATAGCGACATACATTGCACCCTATTTCTGTTAGGGTATACAATAACAATCGATGTGGCACACTCCGTGGATGTTTTCTCCAAACTTTAGATTGTGCTCTATTTGTGCCTTGTGAACACTGTCATTCTCTGATTTAGTTGATGCCAATCTAATTAAAATTAAATCATATTTGCTCCCCATTTGGATACTGTCGCTTGTAGGATCTAACAGGCTTGCAGTAACTCGCGTGTTAACCAATCACGAGAACGCTTCATAGTGCTTTGAAGGGAACATTGATGACAAAGAATTTTTGGTTGGCTCAGCCGGATTAGCCGGCTCGCTGGTGGGGTGTCTTTTCATGTTGCCGTGGTCCCGACATTGTGGCACCATAATACGGGGTAAATATATGGACTGATCTTTGGTGTAAACATTGGTGTAAATGGACACAGTGAACCTATCTCCCCTCCCTCAGACTGCAAATGGATGAGTCCAGATGTGACCATGCTGTCATAATGCTATTAAATATCCATGGTATGGGCGCTCAGAACACCAAATTCAATTGAAATACATAAGATCCTATATAGCGACATGTACGTTTGGGGAGCATTGATAGGATATTAATTTATTAAGATTGAGTTGATGCGCTCGATTTGCACATTAAATGCACCCTAATCGTGCCCTATATCTGTGAGGGTGCGGGTAATAACAATCAATGTGTGTTCACTCGTGGAGCCCCTAAAAGTGAGTTTTTCATCTGGGACACAGGCGCCACCGAAATCAGATTTGGACACGAAAAGCACAACAAAGCTGCTTTTTTGAGTAGCAGATTTCTCTCCCGGAGTTTCAGTTCAAAATATCATATATACATTTATTTGTTTAAAATAGCGTTAAAACCTCAAAAAGCAGTCACAATACCAAACTGATCCACAAGATCAAATAATCAAAAGAATTATTTCATTAAATGTGGGTACTATCTCTAGTGTTAGAATATTAATGAAATATCAACTCATCCATAACAGTGACCATTACCAAGGCTACACCCATTGTTTACATACGGTAATGTAATCTAACAGACAATCCGATTACGTCATATTCATGCCTAATGAGAGTATCTTGAAGCCAAAATGTACTAATATATATGCAGACTATGTTCATTTAAATCAGGATAAACTAACAGTGAAAGGTACATTTCTAATTACCCTCACGGAAATAGGGCGCAATTAGGGCGCATTTAAGGCGCAAATGGGGCGCATGAATTGAGACAGCTAGGGCACAGTTGCGGCGCAATTGGGGCGCGCGCCCTATCTGCGCCCCCAATTTTGCCATTAGACTCAATATGGCTTGGGCGCAAATTAGGGCGCGTTCCAAATATTTTAATTGCGCCTTATATGCGCCCTATTAGAGAATAGGGCGCAGTTGAGGCGCAGTCTTAGGGCGCAGATAAGGCGCAGTTGGGGCGCAGAAAAGGCGCAGTTGGGGCGCGATTAGGGCGCACTCTCAGAATAATAGCATGAATGTTGTACTGATAGGGCGCAGTTAGGGCGCATTTGGGGCGCAGTTAGGGCGCAATTACAGCGCAGTTAGGGCGCAGTTGGGGCGCAGTTAGGGCGCAGTTGGGGAACAGAGCAGTATACAGGCCATGCTAACCATGTTCTACCCTCAGTAAATAAAGTTTATCTATCATGTACATAAATTGAAGATACAAAGGTGAAAGATGATTATTGGCATCTAACTAGTCCAAATAAATCTAATTTTGCTCTGCAGGTGCATATTATTGTCATCTACATGTACATGTACAATGTGCATTCATGGTTAGAATTACATTTATTAGAAAATATATGTGCATGGAGTACATTGTACTACAGTCAGCTGTTGTGGAATGGGCACATTAGGTCATCTGACACTTTCGCTCAATTACTTCTACACACATCTGAAACCCTTTACATCATCCACTATCCACAAAACAGAGATATAACACTCACCAAAATCTAGTTAAATGGGCATGAAATCTTCAAATTCAAAATGGTTCTTTGAAAACCAATATGTCTGCCTTTCTTTTGTTAATATCAGCCAATAAGATAAAGGTCATGTGACAGTTTTGACTAATCAGATAACATGCTATTGTGCAGATAATAGGGCGCAGTTGGGGCGCAATTAGGGCGCACTCTGAGAATAATAGCATGAATGATGTACATGTACTGGTAGGGCGCAGATAAGGAGCAATAGCTTCTTCAAGTAAAAGTCTGATTTTTTTGTTGAAATAATGTTATTAAATTTAGTATGGAAGTCCAAATTTTATATTAATGAATTTATAGCCCAGAATAGTGAAGAAAGCAGACAGTCTGAATTTTTGGGGAAAACTTTTTTACTAAGACATGCATGCACATGTCTTTAAAATGACACACATGCATGGGTGATTGATTACTAGCTAAATGAATGTTGGTGAAAAAAAGTCCAGAAGGCACAAGTATACATGTAGGGTTCACTCTGAATTTTAGAGTCCAGAGGGCGCATTTAGGGCGCAGTCTGAGTTCTCGAAAAAGTAGTTATGTCCACAGGGCGCAGATAGGGCGCAGTCTGAAGTTTGGAGAAAACATCAATGTCCACAGGGCGCAAGTAGGGCGCAGTCTGAATATCAGAGAAAATTTCAAACTAAATAAGGCGCAGTTAGGGCGCGTGCCCTATCTCTAGGTTCTAGGGCGCATTCCTGAAGGGCGCAATTAGGGCGCAGCAGGGTGGATGGGATGAAGAAATAGGGCGCAATTAGGGCGCAGTAGATAGACAAGGCGCAAGTAGGGCGCAATTGGGGCGCAGATGGTGCGCGCGCCCTAAATAGGGCGCGTGCC